>JZLH01S0290769.1:4359-14439 GCA_001188425.1 Eucidaris tribuloides
TTTGTTCCTTTGTTGTATAATTCCTGTACTTGTTTGATCCATTTCTTTTTTTCATCCAGGTCTGTTGGCGTGAGGTCATCTACGATGAAGTATTTTTTCACCTTTTAGTGTTTCGCGAGCACAGATTTCTTTTAGCAGAGAATTCCCACTCAGAGCCGGAAGGCCTGCTTTCCAAGGGAGCTCATGATTACAATAAAACAATGCAAGTCAAATAAATATATTTACATTTAAAAATGCTCATACAATTACAAATATTAAACAAACTACAAACCCACAATACAAAAATATGATAATGTACAAATCATTCATATTAACGGATATCATAGACCCCAAGATTCAACACCCTCCCCCACCCCATTCAACTCTCTCCTCCACTCCCATCCCCCCGCTTAATTCCCTCACCCTACTCCGTATGGATTACATTCAGTTATGCTAGCACAGGTTCAAGTTCAAAATTGTTTTTTGAATTTTGGTTGCCTGGCTGATTTCCCGAAAATGTTTGCTACAGTAATTCTGTGCCTCATTAGCGGAAGAAGTGAATATCATATTCGTCAATCTCCTGGATAAAAATATATATACATATCAGTTGATTGCATTGTTCTTTGCTAATTTTCATGTGGATCAAATGCACAAGAAATTGTGTTTTTTTTATTACAATTGCAAAGACAATATACTGCTCAGTCGCTTTGCTCCCTCATGTATACGTCAATACATTTAGGCGGAGAGAAGCTTGGGGGGGGGGGCGCATTTTCATTGTTTGCCCCGGGCGTCATAATCCCTAGATACGCCACTGAGTGATGACGATGGTGATGGTGGTGGTATTGGTGGTGAATGGTGGTGATGGTGGTATTTGTGGTGGTGATAATGATTGTGGTGGTGGTGGTGGTATTATTTTGTGCTGATGATGATTGTGGTTGTGGTGATGGTGGTGGTGGTGGTGGTGGAGGTGGTGTGGTTCTAGTGATTTACGTCGCTGGTGGTGGTGGTAATAAGAGCCGTCATGTGATATTGGATATCACAT
Organism: Eucidaris tribuloides; assembly: GCA_001188425.1. Lineage (NCBI taxonomy): Eukaryota > Metazoa > Echinodermata > Echinoidea > Cidaroida > Cidaridae > Eucidaris > Eucidaris tribuloides. Next base: position 5,381 of record JZLH01S0290769.1, read on the forward strand.
TTAGTAATGTACGATTTATCTGTAAAAAATTATAACTTTAGTAAATACTTAAAGCAACGTAAGCAAACATTTTCCTTCATTATTTTGAATGGGCAGAATTCAGAAACAGATCAAGGTCCCCAGGTTGACCCCTGCCCATGCCAAAAAGAGTAAAATCCATCAATTTGCTTTTCGAGACTTTTTCTCCCCGTAGTGTAATAGCATCATTTGTATCCTCTACAAACATAGTTTGTTAGCACTAGCGTAGCCAGGGGGGCATACAAGGGCCATGCCCCCCTATTCAGCCGCTTAAAAAAAAAAAACAACACCTAAAATGAAAGTCACAGAAAAATCACGGTACACATGCAGGTGCGTCAATCCATTTTGGGGGGGATAAGGGGGGGGGGGCAATTCTTTCATTGGCGTGGTAATAAAATGTCAAAATTTTCGGCGCGCTCTGCGCGCAAAATTGCAATATAGGCTAGCAATTTTTCGCGCAAGGCGTGCCGCAAAATTAGTTCAATGGTTTTGTAGTGCCTTGTGCTATTCTTGCATTACGTTTTAAGAATGATTTCATTTGTCAATTTTTTGTAGGAGGGGCAAAAATAAGACAAATTTCAAAAATTTCTAATAATTCTAATAATACATATGTTAACATTTTTTTTTTCGCAAAGCGTACAAAAATTGAACATTGTGTAAGTTAAGTGGTTTTGTAGTGCTTTGAGCTATTCCTGCATTACGTTTTAAGAATGATTCAATTTTGTCAATTCTTTGTCGGGGGCAAAAGTAAAAAAAATGTCAACATTTTCAGCTCGTTTCGCGCGCGCACAGTAATACATATACAGTGTATCTCAAAAAAAAAAATTGTGCAAGTGAAAACCTCCCTCTTTGGCAATTAGAAAATATTCTTGTGGCATGATGCTTACGTCAACGTGAAGTGCATAGTCTTAGCTTTCAAATACCGTTAGTTTTGTTTAATTTGCTTGTCTTAATCTTGAGATATGTTAATTTGAATAAGAAAGGGTAAAATTGCGATTGTGCCACTTTTCTACAGTCTCGAGTAAAAGTGACACAATTGTGATTCCACCCTTTTGTTGTTGACAACATATCTCGAGATTAAAACAAGCAAATTGAACAGAAAAAATGATGATTGAAAGCTAAGACTTTGCCCTTGACGGTGATGTAAGTATAATGTCACCAGAGTATTTTCTCATTGCCGAAGAGGGCGCTTTTTACTCGCAGAATTTTTTGAGGCATGCTGCAGCACGTATCAAAAAATTGTTCAAGTGAAAACGCCCTCTTTGACAGTTAGAAAATACTGCTGTGACACATGTTTACGTTAACATCAAGGTCAAAGTCTTAGCTTATAAATGCTGTTTGTTCTGTTCAATTTGCTTATTTTAATCTCGAGATATCTTGTAAACAATAAAACGGTGGAATCACAACTGTGTCACTCTTACGGAAAGAGGGCCTGATGCTATTGAATGTAGTAAAAGTGGCACATTTGTGATTTTAGCTTTTCGTTGTTAACATATCTCAGGATTAAAACAAGCAAAATAAACAGAACAAACGGCATTTGAAAGCTAAGACTATGCCCTTGATGGTGATGTAAGCATGACGTCATAAAGATGTTTTTCTCATTACCTAAGAGGGCGCTTTTTACTTGCACAATTATTTTTGAGACACACTGTATTAACAATTTTTCTCGCAAATCGCGAAAAAAACCCTGAACATTGAGGATAGGTTTTTATGGTTTTGTATTGCCTTATACGTTGCTTGTGAAACATATCAGTTTTCAATGTATCAGTTTTTTTGGGGAGGGGCAAAACAATATGTTTGTTCCAATATTTTCCTTTTCGCGTGAGGTGCGCCGCAAAATCGAATATTGTGTATGTTTAATGGTTTTGTAGTGCCATGCGCTCTACTATTATACACATTCTTGCATATATGTTTTAAGAATGCAATTTGTCAACTTTTTAGGAGGGGGTCAAAGTAAGAAAAACGTCACGTTCTGCATAGGGGGTGATCCGTCATTCGCCCTCCCCACATATAAGATTTGGCTAGTCCTCCAGCATATATAGTTCTAAATATAAAACGTGATTATTAGGGCATTAATAAGATATTCTGACAAATAAAAAATGTATTAATATATTAATTTCATATTATACATCAGAAAAATGAGTAAACGGTTTATTGAAAATCCATTTCTTCCTGTCAAAAATTAATGTCATTTAAGAACATAATATTACGTAATATCTGTCCTAAGTAAGATTAATTGCATATTTTCAGCTTTCAATATGTAAATAAATGATGTTGTATTATGTCATACTGAAATAAATTTGCATTTCTGTCATCTAGTGATATTTATGATTCTTCACACCGTAGACCTGATGAGTGATCTTACGTGTGCGCGCGTGGGTGCATGTGTGGGTGTGTGTGTGTGGGTGGTCCGTGTGGTTCAAGGAAACCATTAGTTTGACAAAATAAAGGACTAATAAAGGCATCTTGGTGTATCCATTGTATGCAGAAAATGATTTTATCCAATAACAACAATAACTATGTAAGAGGTTTACTTAAACATTAGACCACCTGTACCGTGAAACGGGCGACGGGAAAAGGAAAAGTAGTAACAGGTAATTGTCATATAACTTATATTTGAAAGAAATACAGACAACGAGAAAAACAACAACAACATTTAGTAGTCGTACACTTCTGGGGAAATACCGCATTTCTTGTAACTAATTTGTTTTTTATTGCATTTTAATTTTTATTAGTTTCATTTTCATTTTAAGAACCTGATTTCCATCCCTAACAACCCTCATAAACTAATCACGCCTAGAATCACATCTTATATGCGTATTTTCAATAAGTTCTTATCGTCGAAGGGGGTATCCCCCTCCCCCGCCCGGTCGCTTCGCTCCCTCGCACGTTTACGCGGCCACCAGTACCCCCTAAAATTTCCGCTCTAGAAACGCGCCTGAGCCACTTTAAATTTGAACATATCCGTTTATAGACACAATGTATTTCTTTTTTCTTGTTGGCCATGTTGTTAGATTTGTTAATCTCACCCACGAAACCACTACCATCAATAAATATTTAGAAACAGGAGCACACAATTGATTATTCTAAGCTAGAGTAGAGTGTGTGACCCTCTTCTTGTTCAAACACTCGCTATTTCAGTTTGACTGTTTAGCAAACGCTGCACATGATATACATACAAGAATCTAGAGGCCTTCTTATTTTACTTTAATGATATCCTTCTTTTTTCTTCCTGTTGAAATATCTACAGCCATACGGTATATTACCTTATCGTAATCAGTATACTGTTTTATGTCGAGAAAACATGCACCAAATTGCACGATTAACGGCATCAAAAATGCAACCGTGGGAGGGGGGGGGACACCCCCCAGTGACAAGTGTCAAAGTGTAGGTAAAATAAGCTACTATTATAACAACAGGTCGGGGATCCCGGGGGGCGGGGGTCCCTCATCAAATTACGTGCTACGCAAGCGCGTCCACAAAAAGCGTCGAAAAGGTCTGTTGCGGCACAAATTGTCGCCGCGTCACAAATTGTCGCCGGCGACAATTTGTGCCCGGAGTTAACAGCACAAATTGTCGCCAGCCATAATCAAACCATTAATTAAATTAAACTGTGGGTATGTGGGTATGTATGTGTGTGTGTGTGTGTGTTTTTAGGTGTGCTTGTGTGTGTTAGCATGTGTCTGTTTGTGTTTCTGTTTGTTTGTCTGCTTGTGTGTTTGTGTCCGTGTGTTTGTATGTGTGCCGTTTGTATGTGTATGTTTGTGTCAGTATGTGTCTGTTAGTGTGTCTGTATGTGTCTGTGTGTTTTTGCGTGTCTAAGTGTCTATGTGTATCTGTTTGTGTGTCTACATGTGTCTGTTCTGTTTGTGTGTTTGTGTGTATGTGTGTTTGCATGTGTGTGTCTGTGTGTCTGTGTGTCTGTTTGTGTGGCTGTGTCTCTGTGTGTCAGTGAGTCTGTATGCATGTCTGTTTGTGCCTGTATGTGACTGTGTGTCTGTGTGTTTGTATGTCTGATTGTGTGTCTGTTTGTGTGTCTGTTTGTGTGTCTGTATGTGTCTGTGTGTCAATGTGCCTGGATGTGTCTGTTGTCTGTGTGTCTGTGTGTTGCGTGTTTCTCTGTATGTGTCTGTGTGTCTGTTTGTATGTCTGTGTTTGTGTGTGTCTGTATATTTCTGTTTGTCTGTGTGTCTGTGTATGCGTGTATCCGTTCTGTTTGTGTGTCTGTTTGTGTGTATGTGTGTGTCTGTGTGCCTATGTGTCTGTGTGTCTGTGTCTCAGTGTTTGTCTGTGTGTGAGTCTGTGTGTCTGTATGTCTCTGTGTGTCTGTGTTAATTTGTCTGTACGTGTATGTTTGTGTGTCTGCGTGTTTATGTGTCTGTTTGTGTCTGTGTGTCTCTGGGTGTGTACATGTGTGTCTGTATATGTCTGTGTTTGTGTGTGAGTCTGTTTGTATGTATGTGTGTTTGGCTGTGTGTGTCTGTGTATTTGACTGTGTGCTTGTGTGTGTCTATGTGTCTGTTCGTGTATCTGTATGTGTCTTTTTGTGCGTCTGTATCTGTTCTGTCTGTGTGTATGTGTGTGTTTCTGCATGTGTCCGTGTGTATGTTTCTGTTTGTATGGCTGTATGTTTTTCTCTGTGTGAGTCGGTGCCTCTCTGTGTGTTTCTATTTGTGTGGCTTAATGTTTCTGTGTGTCTATGTATGTGTCTTAATGTCTGTTCTTACATGCTTATGTGTATGTCTTTGTGTTTGTGTGTGTCTGACGCACACAGACACACACACAGAAACACACAGACAAAGACAAACACATGTAGACACAAAACAGACACACAGGCAAACACAAAGACACATACAGACACACAGAAACACACAAACAAACACGCATACAGACAAACAGACGCATACACACATACACACAGATACATACAGACACACAGACACATACACACACAGGCAAACAGACAGAAACAGACACACAATTATACACACAGACTCACACACAAACACACAGACACATACAGACAGACACACAAACAGACACATAGACACGCTGACACACACATACAATGATATACACACAAACAGAACAGATACACACAGACACACAGACACTTACAGACAAACATAAACACACAGACACACAAACACAGACAAACACACAAACATACAAAAACACACAGACATACAAACAGACACACAGACACATACAGACAACCACACAGCACACAGACACACAATCAGACAAATACATAAAGACATTTAGAGACAAACACGCAGAAAAACAGATGCAAACACACACATACAGACACACAGACACACAGTTAAACACACAGACAAACATGCAGACACACAAACAGTCACATACAGACACACACATACAGACTCACAGACACACACAGACAAATTCTGACACACAAACAGACACATAGACACACAGACACGCACATACAAACACACATACACATAAACAAACAAACACAACCAAACAAAAGAGACACATGCAGACACACAAACATATACATATAGACACTTATAGACACACAGAAACAAACAGATATACACAAATGTACACAAACACAGAGACACACACAAACACACAGACATACAGACACATAGACACATAGACACATACAGACAACCACACAACACACAGACACACAGACACACAGACAGACAACAGACCCATACAGACTAGACACATACAGACACTTAGACATGCACGCAGACACATACAGACGCACAAACAACCACATACAGATACGCACAGACACATACAGACACACAAACAGACGCATACAGACACAAACATACACATACAGAGACACACATACAAACACGTGGACAACACACACAATCAGACAAATAAACATACACAAACAGACACATGCTAACACACAAGCCACACCTAAACACACACACACACACACACACACACACACACACACACACACACACACACACACACACACACACACACACATACACACATACACACATACACATACCCACAAACAATTTGATTTATGCCGCAACATGCTTTGATTATGGCTGGTGACAATTTGTGCCGTCTACTCTGGGCACAAATTGTCGCCGGCGACAATTTGTGCCAGTGGTGACAATTTGTGCCGTCAAGTTTTTCATAAATCGTCACAAATTGTCGCCGGTGACAAGTTGTGATGCGGCGACAATTTGTGCCGGAAACAGACGTTATTAGGATATCAAATGCAGGTTCTTATCATTAGTAAAATCGTTTTCGATTTTCGGAATATTTCTACGATGGTTGGGGTTAATTCTTATTATTTCAGATCATTTGGAGACGAATTAGGGCCCATTTTCAAAGTGTGTTTGCAGGGGTCCAAATTGAAGTTTGTGGAATCGCGTGGAATACGTCATTGGGGTCCATTTTTAAAGTGTGTACGCCATTAGGGTTCCAAATTGGAGTTTGTGGAATCGCGTGGAAAATGATACAAGTTTAAATTCAAGTAAAAATCCGCATGTCTCTGTATTTGCTGTTAGTTGTACTTTGATGTGTGGGTCGTGTGTGTGTATGTGTGTGTGTATGTGTGTATGTGTTTACGTGTGCATTTGTGTATGTGTGTATATGTGTATGTGTCGGTATAAAATCGAAAAAAACCGATGCTATATTGTGAATTAAACACCCCTCTAGTGAAGTAATTTTTTGAAAATAACAAATTATTGCAAATGAAGTCAATGAATATTCTTTCTCCTTTCTTCTCCACGGCGGAGAGATTATCCAATGCAGGCATACCCAGCACGGCAGAGGGGCTGGAAGCCAGGAACATAAAAACTTAATTTTTTTTTTGCTCCCTGTAGTGGTGAGATGTTTAATTTACCCTAGCATCGCAATTCAGTTTCATATTTCCCGTAAAACGGTTTTGATGTTTGGAAAGACTTCCAAATGGCAATATGTTTCAGTGACGCGGTCTCAGATAGAAGACCACACGTATTGAAGAAATTAAAGCGCCTCCTAAGACAGTGCTAAGGAGGATACACCCCATATTTTAGTCAGGACCTGTTCAAGTTATAATTTCTTATTCTTTCTCAATTCTAAAGGCGGTTTATGATTGCAAATATCTTAAAATTTACTGTCATGTGATTTTTCTTTGGAGCGAGGGTGGCAGGCCAATCTTTAGGCCTTAACAGCCGTATCCTCCTTACCACTGTCTTATGAAGATAGGAGGCGCTTTACTTCTTTGCTGCGTGTGGTCTTCTTTGTGAGACCGGTTCAGAGTTACGTAGGCCTATTGCCATTTTTTTTTTGTTGGAAATCTTTCCAAACCATCAAATCCGTTTCACGGGAATAAAACCGAAAATAACGATGCTATTATGGGCGAATGAATAGGGAACAAAAAGTGTTACATTTTATGGTCCAGCCCCTCTGGCGTGGGTGTGCCTGCACCGGATAATCTCTCCGCCTCGGAGAAGAAATGAGAAAGAATATTCATTGACTTCATTTCAAATAATTTGTTATTTTCTAAAAATGATTTTCACCAGGACATATGCAAACCCCCTCAACGTATTTATTTATATTAGCATACCTCCTACTGAAGTATTGCAACGTATCACGCATCATTTGAGAAGGGTCTTATATTATAAACCCCTCTCAAAATGCATGCGTATCGTTTGTACTTTTGATAGAGGTATGCTACATACTCAATATAATACCCTTCTCATAGCTCCGACATTCATTCACATATGTATGCATTCATGCAAAAAATTGCCTATTTGTGCAAAAACTACAAATGCAATACCTGAACACAACAGCCTATACACACAGAGACCTAATTTTAGCTTGCGTCCAAATTCTACCATATTTTATAAGGATTTTTTCCCTTGAAAAACATATCACTTTTATTTAAAAATCGGCGCCATTGTCATTACACCAGAGTACACATCTCCCATATTCCCTACCCGGGGGCAGTAGCTAGCAGCTTTTTTATTGGGGGCAGAACCCAAATTTACAGCAACGCAAATTCAATTTTATTGTGCGTGTTTTGTGTGTGGTTTTGTGTGTGTGTGTGTGTGTCGTGTGTGGGGGTCATGTGCTGTGTCATTTGTGTTGTGTGTTGTGTGTGTGTGTGTTTGTGTGTTGTGCATGTACAAGAATGCGAGCGAGCGCTCCAGAATACAGACGATTTGCTCCTTAACTTAACCTGCCAAGCTCCATTCATTTGTTTTTGGCAACTGTAACTTTCGTCATGCATCAACAACATCAAGTGGATTATCATTATAATTATGTGCGAGCGAGCGCCTCATCGCGTACCGCGTACTTTTCATCTGGCAGAAATCGCTCTTCTACGTGTATCAGGGGAAAATGGGATATACATTTTGTAACCTCGTGAATATGAAGTATTGAGAAAATGTAAATTCCATCATCAAACGGTCAAGTGCAAATAGGCCAATACCCTTTCTATTTGATAATTCAGGTTTGAAATTCCTCTACTTTTGAAATCTATACAAAGGTAATATGTTCGACAAGCATTCCTTTTCAGGAAGCCTTTTTTAATGCCGGTTTGATTACAGTCCCACTGGTTTCCCTTTAATATGTTAGTATTCAATAAATTTTCTCTTCTTTTATTTCTAGTATTACGTTATGACTGACAATGTATCGGTAAAATTAATGTTTATGACGTATAAGTTATTATGCGAGCGAGCGGAGCGAGCGAGTTTTAAAATTTTCGCATTTTGACATCAGAAAAATTTCCATTTCAAGCAGCATTTTTGTCGGTTATTGGAACATTCTGTTGGTACAAGATGACGTGGTTCTCTTACTGACGACATGACGTTATGATAGTATGATTGACAAATAACCGGCAAAGCACTATCAACAAAATCTAAGTCGTTTTGCTAGCGAGCGGAGCGAGCGAGTTTGAAAATTTTGCGATTTTACATATAGTGTCTCGATTTCTTGGCTAACTTTCGTCAGTACTTGGTACATTTTGTCGGTACGAGATTCCATGGGTGAAGGTTTAAATTTACCGACAAAATTTCAAATGTACCGACAAAATTCGGAAAATG
>JZLH01S0290802.1:0-19809 GCA_001188425.1 Eucidaris tribuloides
TAATTCGCGTTTCAACTTGTCTGAAAAATGAAATTCCGTTTACCGATAGACTTTGTATACATGAAGAAAAATTGACATTTCCGTTTACATAAAACTAGAAACAAATATTTTCTCCCGTTTCTGTGTTTTTGCTGTCAACATTTTCTAATTTTTGTTCTGAGCTTTGTGTTTTTTCCTTTCAAAAAGAAGAAATTTGGAGAAAAAAGTGGTTTTCCATGATTTTCCGTTTGAAAACTCATTTTCCATTTCAAATTGTGATTTCCGGAAATTCCGTCTGTTTTCCGTTTTCGCGGAAAATCACTGTCCCTACACTTTCTTCCAGACCCAAACTTTTCTTTACTTCTTCTATCACAGTTTCTTTTTCATGAGCTCACTTATATTCTTTCTATCACCCTGTTTCACCCCACTCATTTTCCATATCATCACTCTTTCAGTTACTGAATGTAAAATGAAGCAAGTTATATATTTCATTTCATACACATATTAACCCAGAAATTATACAACTTATTGTTTTACTCTTAGGTGGAAATGATTCCTTGTATCTCAATGGATGATCAGTAGCATATTCAGGATTTATGCATAGGAGCAGGTCCCTAGAAATATTTCGAGCTGAAATCGGTGACGGAACCTTTTTTTTCAGTGACAGTTGCTCTTTTGACAATATCTCAGAAGACAAATAGTAGGAGTTAGGGTTGTCATTGGGTATCCAGTTTACAATAGTTTTAGGGTGAGAGTTAAGTTCATGTTTGAGTTTATGGTTAATGTATGAAACAGTCGCTGGAGTATCTGTCACCGGAGCAGACATCATGGAACTGACAAGCATGAAAAGGGACATCTCATTTGCGTCATTTAGCTGCCCCTTGTTGAGACGGATTGGCCGATAAGGGGAGGCACAACCATTCCTCCCCACCCCCCAATCTGTCACCAGATGATATGAACTACTGTTAACCCTGGAAGCCCTACGTCAAGGATCATACATTAGTGGATTTACAAAAGCGTGGGATTAACTATAATTACGTACCTCAAGTGTTAATCCCATGAATTGAATGAAAACTCCCTTGACACAAAAACAAAGGAATTCATCTTTGTGAAATAAATTATACACTTATTTACAAGGGTAGCGGATAAACCGTTGGTACCACATCACGTGACTGGAGATCTTAACTGAAGTTAACTAGCAACGGAAGCAGCAAAGATTAGCAAGATGAGAATGTTGGCGTTGCAGACGATGTGATTGTCAGTCATGTGTCAGTTCAGTTTGCCTTCAGCGAAGTCTTCGAGTTGGTTCATTTTTCCTGACACAAGTAATTTCTCTGGCAATTAAAATGTGAATTTCTAGTGTTGTAGCAAATTAAGTGCCTGTGTAAATGCTGACATATATCCAAATCAGATAAAGACACCAGTAGAATTATTTGTGATCAAACTGTTAGTCTCTGGGTGGTCTTTTCTTCACTTTTTGATGATTTGTTGAAAAGTCATGTTATGTTGAACACATCATAAATGTAGAGTTAAGTGTCAAAATTTGGCTGAAGTGTGTGTGTGTGTGTGTGTGTGTGTGTGTGTGTGTGTGTGTGTGTGTGTGTGTGTGTGTGTGTGTGTGTGTGTGTGTGTGTGTGTGTGTGTGTGTGTGTGTGTGTGTGTGTGTGTGTGTGTGTGTGTGTGTGTGTGTGTGTGTGTGTGTGTGTGTGTGTGTGTGTGTGTGTGTGTGTGTGTGTGTGTGTGTGTGTGTGTGTGTGTGTGTGTGTGTGAGCATATTTGAATACATTACACACATACATATGGACATCTAAGATAATAATCATAGTTGATATACATGTAGATGTTAGGTTGAAATTTAGTTACAATTTTATATTTCTGTCAAACTGCCTTAAATCATATATTAGAATATCATCTATTTTGATTTCGATTGCTTTCATCCTTATTACTTATGGCAGCTAAAAAAAAGCATCGGAAATCTCACTATTCGAAAAAATGACCCACGGGGATGTCACAATAAAAACAATGATACCTCGTATCCACTGGAGAGGAATCGAATTTCAGCCATGGATTAGGCCTACTTGGCGAAATGATTGAGTACAGTGTGGATTAATCTAATTAGAAGTCACAGCTGTGCTTGTGACTGTGAAAAGGATAGGTCATAAGGATTAGCGTTACCATGTGGATTGATTTTATTTTATTGCTAAATGGCGTTTTGTGTAATGCTCATTGCGCGGTCAAAATTTCATACAATTCAGAAACGAAGGGTGATGGATCGCAGCGCGGCGCAAATGATACGTAGGATTACATTTTACGACTCCCAGAATAGGTGACAGACGTTGACTTCGTGAACTTACATTGGAATCTGTGCTATCTTGTTTATTCAAGAAATCAAGATGCCTCCTTTGTATCAGAATGGAAACTGAATTGCATTTTCATCATTATTACCACCGTCATCATATACGTGCATCTTTGTATTTATCAAGAGAGAGAAAGAGAGAAGGTGATTTTCTATTTGGTCAAATGAAGCACTGGGTCATTATGAGTTCAGAAAAAAAGAATTGAAGAACATTATGCCCTGTTATTTTTTTCAATGAGCACCAGCAAATCAATCATATTCACCTAAATTTGAGCTTAAAGGTAAATGACATGATTGGGGGTAGTCTTCAACTTGGGCTGAAACTACTCTAGAATCAAGTAAACTATGCAAGCATTCCACTTGTAGTCAAACGTTGACTCATTCTAAAATGAACAATGTCAATATCACTCGTAGCAGGGAAACCTGCTGTGTGGCTCTCTATGGGGCTTATTTTTATCGTTCCCGGAAAAAATTAAGATACTCCTATGTTTATGCTTGAATCTCCTTAAGTAAACAAATTGCAGACAAATCCTCCCAGGTGGGAGATCCACTCCTGCTAGTGTATAATTGGTATATATTTCAACTCATTTGGTTCTTATGACATTTTCAAGTGTTCCCAATCATGTCACTAACCTTTAAGTATAGTCTTATTGGACAAAAGGCTTTAAATATAATTGTGGGTAGTTGGTTAGTTGGGATCAAGATGATAAGAACAAAGTTTTTTTCCTCTTAACAGTAACTAAATTTTAAACAATTGGTCACACTTTCTGCATTTTGTATCCCAGAGTCATCCTGCCCTGACCACAAAAAAACATATTAAGGACTATTATAGGCCTATATCTTCCAAAAGAAGGTCGTGAATGCCAAAAAACATGAAACATGCCATCTTACACAGTACTGTATTTGAAGTTTGAACCTTACACATACATGTAAGTCATGAGATTGAAAGAATTTGCATAATATAATGTATATGAATTTGATTGGTAATACCAGTTCTTGCATCTCATCACATCAAATAACATTATAGTGATTGTCAATGTTTGAGAAAGAATCTGATTACCAGTCTGTGGAGAAACACTGGCTGTTTTTCAGTGTGGTGAGCACATGTTGTACTACCTCGGGGCATATGTAAATGTTGCAGTTAATGTTGTTAATTGCATTGCCCCAGAAGTAGTAGGTGTGTTCCTTTGGAGCTCAGTGCTGATTGTGTAGTAGAAACAGTTAATCATGAAGTGGTATTTCTTTTGGCTAAAATGTAAATGTGTGTACAGTATGTTATGAAATCTGTGTCACTGTGTATGTGTGAGTTTGTTTCTAAACCTATTAAAAGTGTATTGTAGTGCAGTAATGTGGTGAAAAATATTCTTTCTCTTGAATGTTTTTTTGTTTGGGTGTGTGTGTGTGGGGGTGGGGTGGGGGGAGTTGGGAGTTGGGAGAAATGTACATGTTCTTCTTTTTTCCCAGAAAATTACTCATGAAATGCCAAGTAGGACCTGCAATGTACACAGTATTTTTGCTCAGGAATTAATTATTCTGGAACTAAAAGATGAAAATACAAACAATGATATTTTTATATTCATGGTTTGTTTTTGTTTTTGTTTTTGTTTTTTGTTTTTGGTGTCTGAAATAACAATTGTCCAACTTAAAGTTAATGAAAAAATTGGTAAATCAATTAAAACTGTCCTCTTAAACTTGAATATAACACACAAATGCATACACATTTTACTTATTGTTAATTATTGAAATGTTTATGAATGGATCTTTTACATGATTGAAATGTGTTCCATATATAATAGTATGTTACTTTTAGTGTATTTCTGTATTCATTTCATGATTAATTTGAATCAATATAGCAAGTCATATCTCATTTGTTCCTTCTGGCATGGCTAATAGTCATTCATAGAAATTTAGAATATATTTATTTGCAAGTCATTTCCTCTGTATTTTGAATTGTCACTTTGTGGTCTAATTCCCAACCATCTAATTGAGTAAAAGCCCAATTCATCATTGAAATCATCACCTATCATTTGATACCAATAAAAGAAAATATGAGATCAAGCATAATTTACCTCAGCAGTGTAATCACTTTTCTATATTTTGTTAAACCCCATTGGGAGCAGTAATAACTCATTCATCCTTATATGTCAAAATTTGTCACCTTCTGTGACTTGCACTTTTAAAGCTGTTTGAGATGATTTGATTTCAATATAACACACGTTTTCCATAGACCCCAGCTCGAGATATCTTATCCTCAGTTTGTATCAGGTTAATGGTTGTATTCATCTTTTGCTCAAGATCAACAGCACTCGCAAAAGGAAAACCCAGAATAAATGTATGGAAATGTTCAAATTTGAACATTTATGTAACCAATAGTACTGACTGCTGTATTATTTTGGCTATTTTCTAAAACAAAATATACTGGCAGGAAAACTGGACAATTTTCAGTTGATTTTCAAACAATCTTTCGAGATTGAGAACTGTTTTCATGAAACTACATTATTATACTTTTGTATTTAGCACCAACATAGAAACATCAGTGTTGCAAATGATAACAGTTTCCGTCACATTCTTTACTTTCTTGAAACATAAATATGTTGATTACAATTGAATGAATTGCATTGTCTCATCGTAGCTGATCCATTCCATCACTTTCTTGCAAGTATGTAGAAATTAGAATACACTTAAACATTTTGATAGTATTTGCTGATGCTGTTGCTTGTTGTCTTCCCATACAGAAAGTGACAAGAGTTTGGGGGAAAAGAAGGGATGCTTGATAGTCCAACAAACTTTGCAAAGTGTATTTTGTTAAAAGTAATCTAATGTAATTGAAAGAAATTGTGTCAGTAACATCACAGTTTCAATTACAATGATATCACTTCATCTGCTCCAATTACTTGAGAAACTGTGACTAAATACAACCAATTACAATTAGACATTGTAATTACCCATTCCTGGTGTTTTTTGGTTACACAGAATGCCTCAAAATTGACATAAATACTCATAAAGGTCTTTCCAACCCAGAGTTCAACTAGCAGTCATTTACCCCTGTTATATAAACAACCTTTTCACATCCACTGAGGAGGTGTCACTCTATTTCAGAATCATCGTCGGAGTCGGATAGTGACAAAAATCAATCTCCGTAAAACCACAGTCTTCCTTAGAGGGGTCCACGGCTTGAATACAGATTCGGCATGCTTACGAGAAGGGGACAGTGTTCCTCTCCTCACAAATTGGCTAATCCAGTTCTCGATGGGAATCGTTACAGTTTGTGGCCCGCGCGAGAATTCGCAGGAAATCGGCAATCTTGCAATGTCGATTGTCTTTAAACGAGTTTGGAAGATGTATTTGGTTTGAGAATTAGGCAGTGGCTAGTAAAGGTCGTAAATAACCAGAGTAATCCTATGTAACAAGGTGATGTGGACAGTTAGACATTGCCCTGACATTGACTACTGTCTGGGGTTGATTAGGGTGTTGAATTAGTAAAGATTCTACTGATACTGGGCATAATCCTTTAAACATGTTGTTTACGATTTGCAGTAGTTGGTAGGACATCTCACTTGCAATATTGATAAATTGATGTAGCAATTGGAATATCACTTTCTTTTGTCACAAATATTTTATGCATCTTTAATTCCTTGCCTTGAGAGAAATATATGTTGTTACATCTCAGACATGGCTACCTGGATTATTCTATGATCACGTTTGCTTCTTTGGCAGCTAAATTTATATCATTTGCTCACTTTTTCTTTCCATGGGCCAATTACATTAGTAAAAGTATCTCTATTCAGAGTTCAGACAGACCAATGATGCCTCTGCTACCCCTCCACTTTCTGCCTGAATGGTGCAAGGTGGCGAAAAGGAGTACTAAAGTGAGTCATCTCTGATACACCTCCAGAGGTGTGTCAGAGCCAGCGAAAAGGAATAGCTGATGCACTCCACCTTCTGTGTGAATGGGTTAAGTAGCTAAACTTTGCAATGAGAAAAAAATGACTCTGGAAAGTGGCATGTGTTCTCTATGAACCATTGATTTGCACTTACATGTATACTTGGATCCAAATATAGAAGAATAGTGTAATACCGTCATTACATATATTACTAATTGCCCAAATCACTCATGAAATTGTCACACGTATCGGGTGTGGCTGCATGAGTATATGATGAGTCAAAAAAGCCTCCCAAGATGACATTCCAGAATTAGCAAAGTGGATTCTTGTGGTGTACCTTGCAAATAAATTGCATGTGGATGTGTTCCAATCACACCCTATATTTAGGACTCGAGAGGCCAAAAAGATTTTGGTGTTTGGTGTTGGGAATAGCGCTGTGATCTTTGTGGTTGATAAAGTGGTCATTCTAGCAAGAATAGACAGGATCTACAAATTCTGACATCAAATAATAGTTGATATCTGCAAGGGTTTGTTCTTTTCAAGTTGGAGTCAAGCCAGTTGACTATTTGATACAGGTTAACATCACATTGTATGACTTCCTTTAATTTCCACATTACCTTTTGATATTGTCCCTTTTCCATGAATCATGATAGCATTGCTTGTCCTCTGTCCTCATAGGTCTTATTCTTTTGTTTCTATCATTCTACTCCTCCAACTTATTCTTCTTTATTTGTTGTTTTCTTCTTCCATGTTTATCCACAGCTTATTCCTCTTCTTTCTTCTCTATCATCTCCTTTTTTTGTTCTTCTTTATCTTCCTCTTCTTCGTCATCGTCTTCTTTCTTTCTTTCTTCTTCTCCGCAAACATCCTCTCCTTATTTTTATGCCTCTGCAATGAAGTTGCTGGCGGCATCATGTTTTCGGGTTGTCCGGCCATGCGTGCGTGCAGTCATCTGTCTTTCTGGCTCTCGTTACCACGATATCTTAAGAACTACTGATTGGATTTGGGTGTAAACTAGCAACCAAAGTATATACAAAGAGGCAACGACTGATCAGATTTTGGAGTTGAAAGGTCAAAGGTTACACTCACAGGGCCGAAAACATGTCTGATTTGGGCTCGTTTTCTACTCCTTTTTCTTCTTTTTTCCTTCTCTTTCTACTTTTTTCCTTCTTTTTCTTCTGTTTTCCTTCTTTTTCTTCTCTTTTTCTTCTCTTTTCCTCCTTTTTCTTCCTTTTTCCTTCTTTTTTCTTCTTCTTCCTCTATCTTCAATTTCCTCTTCCTATAAACTTTCTTCTTCAAGTGTTTGCAAGTCCTATGCTGGCAGTGTTTTGATTTTCCACATTTCCTTTCAGAGTTTCAGTCATTTATGAATCCTGTTGGTATTGCTTGTCTGAATAAACCAAATCGTGCATCTGTTATTCTCATTTTATTAATGAATTAATTGATTGATTGATTTAATTTCTTATTTTTATGTATTCATATTATTTATTTATTTATATATTTATTTATTTAATATTTATTTTCTTATTTTTTCATTCATTTATTCATGTATGTATTCATTCATTTATTCATTTATTTATTTATTTATTTATTTATTTATTTATTTATTTATTCATTTATTTATTTATTTATTTCATTGCAGCGCTCAATTTTCAGGACCATTCTGATGCATGGCTTCCACTTCTTGGTGTGGTTTCTGTGTGTCCGTGGTATCAAGGACACTCAGTGCGGCTTTAAACTGATGACAAGAGAAGCCGCCAGGGTGGTGTTTCCAAACATGCATGTAGATAGGTGGTAAGTAATATCATTCTTACAAATCTACCCTAGCTCGTCTCCTCCTTGGCTCTTTCCGTTTCACTTTTGAAGAAAATCATCATTTAACCATTTGGAGATGATTTGATTATGATATAACATGCATTCTTCATAGACCTTAGCACAAGATATCTTTTACTTAGTCTCAAACCAGAATCAAACTGAAAACATGTACTTTGTAGAGAGAAGGACAAAATGCACCTCTCACTAAGACATTGTGAAGGAGCACTGTTTTCTACAAATACAAATTATATATTTTTTTTAAATATTGAAACTATATATTATGACCCAAAATATTATGCGTAATAGTTCTGAAATTCTATTTTTTTGTTTAAACAAAAATTCATGATAAATATCTACATTAAAGATTGTGTCAGGGATGTGCAAGTCCATTACTTCCCTTCATTATCAATACCAAACGTTAGTTTAGTACTTACAAATGTGTGTTGAAAGTATGAGATCCATTACGTCATGAATTTGTTGTTTTATGAGAAAACTAATAACGACATGTTACCAGAATGTTGTTCTTTCTGTGAGTTTCAATTTTGCTCAAACTGCGAATCGCGGTTACTGTGCACTGTAGCAAAGACCAGCGCAGCCCTCTGATTGGTTAACGGCTATCCCCTGCGCGACCTTTGGCTAACGGCTGATCGACCATTTTGGAACGGCACGTGCACGTTTGACGTCGCGGATTTTTTGAAAATGCTTCCCAGTAATTTGAAAAAGTATGAAGTTTAACCGTACAGATTTTCACCAAAACTCAATATTTTACCCCAAGTCTCTATGAGAGGTGTTTATTTATATCAGTCTTCACATTGGATATGATTTCAGCTGATTTCATTCATTTAGATGTTTTTTGACGTGCAAATCAATGACACAATCTTTAATGCTTTGCATTAATGTAGAACAGATCATCCCTGTCGCATCATCCCAATCATGGTAAAGTAGTCTATGTATTGATATGCTTGGAGATTTTTAGATCAATATGTGTGATTTGTGTAGGATATTATTGTTCATAACATTAGACTGTGAAGCTGATTTTATGAGATTGATTTATTCAAAGGTATTTTTGTCAGTTTCTTTGTATGTGTAGTTTGGAGGGGAGTTGCTGTTCAAAACTGCATTTTCAGTCTTTTCCGTAATTTCATATTTTATATAGTACATCAAAATAGAAAAGGCTTGTTGGTTTTAGTTGTTTTTTTCATCATCACAAAACCATTGTTCAAAAAAAACTGGCATGAATCCAAACTGTGGTTTTATTGCAATTACAAAAGTGCCAATTCTTAGCTACATTAGATGTTCCATTAAATTGATTATTACCCTTCGAAGGGCACCATCTCCCCGAAGACCCGAAGTGATTGATTGATCGATTTCCTTGCCCTACATAGCCAGCCGGCAGGGAAACAAGTAATCCGAATTAATCTGATTTGCCATCTTGCCCCCCTTTTTCACTCCTTTCCTACTCCTCCCCTTCCCTCCTGTTTATTTCCTCCCTTTTTTAGTCTCTTTTTGTTTCATTTTTGTCTCATTTCATGCATTTTTGTGTCTTTTCCTCCACAGGGCTTTTGATGTGGAATTGCTCTACATCGCTCAGTCTCTGGGGATCCCAATCTCGGAGGTAGCTGTCAACTGGGAGGAAATTGAAGGTATGTGTAAGTCACGAAATGTGACAATTAAAAAATTGGGCGGCAGGAGTGATGGGGAACCCCCCTGAAGGACTCTTGGACCGTTTTCACATGGTTTAAAAGCGTTATTACAAATGTGATTGCAATCAACGAGCTTTTGAATTACGGTATCTTTACCCATGTGAAAGTACCCTGAGCAGAAAGCAGTTATATGTAGTTACAGGTTTTGATTGGGTCATTGTTATTCTGAGTTATTAAGAATAACAGATCAAGCATTTGATATTATTATATGCTGGAGGTAGCTACCTCCAAGATTATGAACAGGGAGTACAGCAAAACTTGGCAAAAATACCGTGAATTCTCTCTACAAACCTTTCATGAAACTAGGAATCATCATTGCTAATTAACCTGTTGGAGACTGAGTAAGTATGAGTTATTTCGTGTTATAGTGAAAATCAAATCTTCTCCAACAGATCAAATCGCAAAATTCAAGTCTTGTTTCAGAGGTGTATTCTAACCATTGTTCTCCCAAATCATATCGCGTTTTCGTCGTATGAATGGCTTGACTTCTTAAACACGATTTGGGATGTGGAGCTTAACTTCCTCTGGAATTCCGCATTCTCTAGGACATGTGTACAAGTGTGTCACAGCCGCACGATCAATCCTGCGCATGGTTGATTAACAGCATTCCCAAAAGTACAGCCATGCCTCTTCACTAGAATTTCAAATTCAGATAGCATTGTTGTGAAAACCTGTTCAATTTAAATCAATTTAATCAGTGGTTTATCAACAACAAAAAATGCCATCGCTGTCATCGACCGAATTGTGGCAAATTTACAAGTTTAAAAAGTATGTAAGAGACGTGTAAACACAGCATAATAAAATGAGTGAATGTTTCTAATACTGCACAACATAGATAAATGATCATCATAAAAATAGTAAAAAAAAATGTTCCAATATGCACAGTCGCTAAATTTAACCGCCGCAATTGCAATTGTGTTTGCAATTATGCTTTGACCGCCATGTGAAAATGCTCACAGCACCTGTGTCCGGTAACTTGCCGCACACAGTGACTGCGTCGTCTTGCGTGAGTATCATTCATGTCTGCGTGTCATTGTGCTCCCCGGCCAGGAAAAGGTATTAAAGGTAACATTTCAGGAAATCACAAAGGAAACATTGTGGTTTTAATCATTTAAGCATGAGCTTAAATAAGTGCTTGGAGTCTTGCGTGCAATGTAAATCAAGTAATATCCATTGTTGACTTCTTATAGCCTGAAAAGTTGAACAAAAAGTCTGAACTTTTGCCTAAATTGGGTTAGTATTGTAGCAAGCCCTCGAGAATATCTGCTGAGTGATATGTTCTGGGGTTTGTCCCATTGTTTATTAATAGTTACTGTTTTCCCCTTTTGTGGCAAAAGGTCTACACAATGATTATAAAAGCATTCATTTGGGACACATTATCAGCACATAAATGAACATTTTCCTGTGTGTTGTTTTCTATCAGCTCTTAGATGTACTTTTCCTATAAGTAGTGATTATTTTGAGTGCGTGATATAAGTTGAAATTAAATCTCTTCGCGTTCAAAATGGACATTTGTGCTTCCCATGATATGTAAACATTTCATGCTCCAATAAAGATTGATGACTGCATCTCTTACCTAAATGTATTGAAGACACACGATGTGGGTGGTCACATGTTCCAACGGAAATTTGAAGTTGATTGAAGCTAATTTTATGGCCTCTAATGGGAGATGAATGTTCACTACATATATGTCAGTTAAACTGATTTTTGAAGAGAAGAAATTAAGAGAATAAAAATGCATGAAAAATATAAAGCACAAAAAAGAAGCAATATTAAACTATAGAAAATGAAAGAAGGGTGTGGGGCGATTTGCGAAGCTGATGAGAAACTTTTGTAACATAGATTTTATAATCAATTTGTTGTTTTACCTGTCATGAATAATGGCATGAAAACGCATGAGCAATAACTCTGTGGTATATCATCAGAATGAGAAAACTTTTTATGTTAAAGGCAAGGTTCACCCTGACGTCAAGTTGGTTTTAATAAAAGCGGAACAATGAGAGAAACAAATAAATGAAAGTTTCACAAAAATCCACCAAAGAATAACAGAGTTATGAAGTTTCAAAGCTTCAATTTTGTGACGTCATATGCGAGCAGCTCCCCATATGTCATGTAATATAAATTCCATAAATTGTCATTTTTGAATGGTTCATGATAATTGAATGGGGTTTTTTTTCATAGGAGCCTGTATGAAATAATGTTTTTGTTAATATAGTGAATGCACAGGTAAAATCATTTTTAAATTTCTGAGAAAATGGCACTTTATGTTATTTATAGCACATGACATATGGGGAGCTGCTCACATGTGACGTCAGAAATTTAAAACTTTAAAATTCCATAACTCTGTTATTCTTTGATGGATTTTCGTCAAACTTTCGTTAATATGTTTGTCTTATTTTTCTGCTTTTATTAAAACCAACTTGATGTCAGGGTGAACCTTGCCTTTAAACTCTACTTTACTTTCCATTCATTCTTTTAGTGTCAATCATTTTTCTTGCACTCTGCCTTGAAGCTGACATTTTGAAATGGTTTGCATTGCTACCTCATATCTTCTTCCTTGCTGTAAATCAAAAGGACTACCTTTAAAGGTTGTGTTTTTGATTGGCCATAGTAAAACAGGCTCTTCAAACAAATAAATGTTAAAATGATGTAGAATGTAGCAATGACTTAGAATCTTCACATCCTACAGAGCCTTGCAGTTCAAAAGTCAGTTTTCTTCCAACTTGATATTTATAGAAACATCAACATTTATATTTAAAAAAAACAATAAGATGTATGAATCCCAAATTTTGAACATGGCATTTTTGTTTTGTAACCTTTTTTAATAGGTGGATCTAATCTAAGCATAAACAGTTCTGCCATGCAAATCAAGAATGCAATCTGTAAAGTCTCATAAATTATATTGACTTATCCATAATTATCTTCTGATATTCTGATCTACATACTTCCTAATGTATTCACACATTGCCTCTATCTTGATTTTATTATACAGGTACAAAGATGGTCCCTTTCTTCAGCTGGGCTCAGATGGGCAAAGACATCCTCCTTATACGACTGCGGTACCTTCTAGGATTCTGGAGTATTAACCCGAAACCTAAGATTGAATAATAAATCATCAATATTTTTATAGCCTTTCTAATATTAGTCGTAAGAGATGGGATATGTATCTCCCCTTAACAGTGTCTCCTCAGATCTTCAATAACATTCTAAGGCTGATTCATAGCTACATTTTAAGTGAACTTGTGGATATAGGTAAGGGCATACCCATGAAAATCTATCTGTTTATTCTACTCCTACAGCTAAGAAAGTGTGAATTTATAAATGTACCTTGGAGCATTTTAGTGTGAAAACCCCTTCAGCTGCTTCAGCTGAATGGTTGTAATTGATCGTACTGCATAAAGGATGTTAAAGCATAAATGGCAACAATGCCCAACCATTACTGTCAGTGTGCATGCACATATTGAATAGTATTTCTATCAATTTTATTCATTTAATTTTTGTATTTCATAATTTCTTCGACTGGGAAAGCACCGCTTTATCTTGGTGTCTGGTTTGATAAATGTATCCATTAATGCCCAGATAAATCATGGTCTTTTTTTTTACTTTTCACAAAATATTTTATCAGATCTATAACTCAATTAGACCTTTCAAATATTCTTCAAAAAAGTTATTAAATCATTGTGCAAATGTGACAGATTATAACAACAACAACTCCTCCTCTAATTGAAACCTTAGGGTGAATTCTTCTGTTCTCGGCCTATTGTTTTGATTCTCCTTAACGCACACTTTTTTCCCTTCAACACTCTCCTGCCCTATTGTGACAAAATAAACCCTATTGTCTGGATTCGCCCTATGGTGGGTTGTATGCTAATAATAATAATAATAATAATGATAATAATAATCAGAATCAGAATCGGTTCTTTGATAGTGCATAACACATAGGAGTGAACTTGAACTTTTGTTGAGTATAGCTGATCAGGGTAAAACATTTGATTCTGGACCAAGTTCATGGCAGCCATTATATGACCGATGAGTGATATTTGGAAATGAAAACGAAGAAGAGTAGATCAACTATTCCCACGGTAACGTTTGCAATGATGGTGGCATTCTCGCAGATAATCAATACGTGATTCTGAAACTACCGATACACTGTTTCGTGCCCCAGAGCTTCCTCACACTGGCTTGAGATCAAACCATGTTTGCTACATGTTGGCATGAATGCTTTTGTCAGCACAACAAGACAGTTGATGAATGCGTGGGCGTCTCTATGAACTTTGCGTTTTGATATGACAGTATGATGTACCAAGATTTACTCAAGACGAATCTTTGATTTTAAAGGCAGGAAATTTCCTTTACACCTCTCCAGCAGCACAAGAATTTTACATCACTCATGCCCTCCGGCTATTTATGAAGGATGTGTCTGTAAAATCTGAAGATCAGAAATTACCTAGAATTTGGGTTAAAATACACCAGAAATTTACTGTTGGTTATTCTTTGTTTGAAGCTTACTAAACTGAGGTAGTTCATTAGCATTATTTCAGTATTCATGTATGAGACATCTGCATGAAATTTGTCATGTTTATGAATGCATACGGCACACATTTGTA
This sequence comes from Eucidaris tribuloides, assembly GCA_001188425.1. Classification (NCBI taxonomy): domain Eukaryota; kingdom Metazoa; phylum Echinodermata; class Echinoidea; order Cidaroida; family Cidaridae; genus Eucidaris; species Eucidaris tribuloides. Next base: position 14,345 of record JZLH01S0290802.1, read on the forward strand.
AATTGTAAATTTATTTCACATATTATACATAATGAACATCCATACACTGTAAGGGGTTGAAAGTAGACTTTCAGACAATTTTATGTTTTCTTCTCTACATCAGTACATTAAACCTGTTGGCGACGATTTGATTTCATTATAACACGCATTTTCCATAGACCCCAACATGAGTTAACTCGTACTTAGTCTTCAACGAGTTAAATAATGTTACATTTCAGGCATGCAAAAGAGATGCCCTGCCTTTAAACAGAACAAAACAGAAAGTATAATCAGTGGGGATCTGTTCATGAGGGACTCACTCCATTCCAGGAAATTTTGCAGGATGGATGTCGGATGTGCTAGGTGTTGATGCATCCCCTCTCTCAGACCCACGCTCATCACTTCAAGTCGTGAGCTCCCAAAATTTAATTTAAAACTATCCATTTTCTCATCTGAATTGGTTTGAAAACTCTGTGTTAGCTGCCAAACAAACTTATTCCCAGGGTCACGTTCATGTATACTTGTTTTGAAGACATGATAGCCATGCAAGGTCATTTGAAGTTTGTTTCCAATGTGACGTCAAAAAATAGGAAGCTTGTTCCGTCTGGCAAAATCCAAACACGCCGGAACCTCCAGAGACAATGTAAATGGACCGTGTGTGAATGCACTTCGTATTAATCAATCGTGCATGTTGCATAATTCGTGCTGATACAGCGATGTCTTCTTCTTCTTAATTGCCATCACCGGTTGTACACACCCTCCGGCTATGAAGGGCGAGGGCGTCAGTTGTTGCGCTCTCGATAGGGGAAGCCCGCTTGACGAAACTTGACACGGGTGCTACGACCAGAACTGGTTCTCTTTTATGCCGTATTGTTTTGGCGTGATATTTTCGGCCCGTAGTTCTAGTTCATCAAATGAGATGAGCCGCCACTACCCAAAATTAGGACAGGGCGTTAATGGGTACCATCTGGACGTAGAGCAAGCCCTACTCGCTGGTCACACTCCTGTCGCTGTACATCAGAGTTTCACCTCGATAAATCGTTACCAGCAAAACATTTTTTCACCCATTGTTGAATACAAGCTGATGAAAGGTGACAGTTTCAGTGAAGTGGGCCTCGAATGTCAATCATGATGAACCAAAACATTTAGGATTTTTTTGCGATGATAATTGACGAACAGGTGTATGTATCACAAAGAGGCACATACAGTTGACAGGCACTTAAGTATAATGAGAGGAACTAGTTTATGATTTATTATCTTCTTGGTTTACACACAACAACCATTTTTTTTTCTCACTCTATATCTCAAATTTGATCCAGCTTTGGAAAGATACCTAAAAATACAGTGTTCAAATTTGGAATTTTTACTTCCTGTAGTGGTTGAAATATCAACATTAAAACATGAATATAGGCCATTGGCTCAAATTGTGTGTATAACTGTAGTCTAGATTCCAGACACCGGCTGTACCTTTCACCAGCTTTACTGAACTGGGTAGAGACCACCAACCTCTTTGTAGTTGCGTACATGCCCAACTTCACCGGTTTAGCTTTTTGACATACATGTAGTTCACTTAATCAGCATTTATCCATTTTTCACCAAATGATATACAAATCACACGTGGCAGTCAGACTAGTTTAATGGTTCAAATTCATAAAGCAATAGACAATGCTGTAGAAAATTTGAATTTACCAGACCTTATCTTCATTTGTAAGAAAAAAAAACCTTCCAGCCCCAAGACATTTTGAGAGGTGAAGATTTATGTGAATCTTTACATTAAGAATGATTTTGGCTGATTTACTTCATGAGCTCATTTACATTTACTTACATTTGTACAAATCAAGAGCACAGTCTTTGATATACACTGTACAAGTTATGTGGATGAAACAGTTTAGAACCGTAACTTTAATACAGTAAGTTGATACCATACATTGCTTTGTGTTTGTAATGGTGCAGTCGATTTATGGTGTTCCAATATATGTTTGACAGGGTAAGTTATTTGTTCTGTGTTTTAACCCGTAGCCTCCGAGATTCTGAAAATCCCATAGAGTTAACACAGGGCAGATCCAGTTCCCGTAGCCAACGGGTTAAGACATATATCTTGATTTACACAAGTGACAAATACATTCAATTCAGGTGTTGAAAAATAACAGGATAGTTATATCTGAAGTTCATTTATTGTCTATCCAACCAGAAAAAAAAAAACATTTTCCATGGAGTTTTGGATAAGTAGTGCTAAGAGCACTGGCAAAAATCTGTGATGTCATCATACTCATCTGGGGGGGAATGGTCTTTTCATTCATCCCCCCTTGATGAATTGAATTTCCTCATGGATTTTTGCCAGTGGCTAAGAGAATTAATCTTACAGAAAAAAAAAGTGTGTTATGTGGTGATATTCTGGTAAATGTGAATTCTAAAGTTCAACATACAAGAAGTATAATGAGACAAATCAAAGTATGTTTGTTTTTAGATGGATTATTTAGTGTAACAATACTTGTACAAATCCATAAAAGAAAATATCAAATGATTTAAGTCAGAACAAGGTCAAATTTATGCAGGAGAAAAGTAATTTCTTTTAAATGCTGCTTCCTCCAATATTTCTTTTAAAAATAGTAGAACAAAAATGAACTGAAAAAAAAAAATCTGTATTTTGTGTCACATCTGTCACAGACGTGTAATGTTAGTGGAATGTACATCGTAATGTCACTTGGGCTGTTTTCTCACCACTTGTTAGTAATCTTTAAAGTGTGTCGAAATGTTTTCTGAGGAATATACAGCCAGGGTACATATTTGTTGTTTTTCTTTCTTTTCTTTTCTTCTTTTTTCAGGGGAAACACTGTTGGGGATGAAGGTTTTGTGAGGATAACAATATTTGTATGTTTTATTCAGTGTGTTAACACATATTTTAGTGCGTTTCCAGATGTTAAAGGTAAATGACATGATTGGGGGTAGTCCTCAACTTGGGCTGAAACTACTCTAGAATCAAGTAAACTAAGCAAGGATTCTCCTGTGAAAATCTTGTAGTCAAACATTGACTCATTCTAAAATAAACGATGTCAATATCACTCATAGCACGGAAACCTTCTGTGTGGCTCTCTATGGGGCTTATTTTTATCGTCCCCGGATAAAATTAAGATACTCTTATGTTTATGCTTGATTTTCCTTAAGTAAACAAATTACAGACAAATCGCTAGTGTATAGTTGGTACAGTATATATTTCAACTCATTTGGTTCGTGAGGCATTTTCAATTGTTCCCAATCATGTCACTAACCTTTAATTGAAGGTTTTTCCCCTTTGGATAAAAGGGTAGTTGTTTACATTAATCCCGTAACAATATGTAATAACAATGATTTTGCTTTTATATAATAGATAGGTCTCCCAAATTAAGTCATAAATGACCACACACTAAATCATGTCAAAGTTGCACTTTGAGAAATGAAGGATGAAATCTATTTTTGTTTGTTTGACTTGGTAGAATGATAGAAACTAACTTATTGTGAAATATGTGAATACACAAAAGGCTGTTATTGTGTGGATTGTTATGTGGAAAATATTTGATTACGTTTTTGTCTTGATTTGTGACAAATCATGATGCAACTTAATTTCATTAAAGGAAAGATTGGTCTTGAATACTTGTATCAAATTTACCTTATTTTTTTTATATGTATGAGGCATACAAATAAATACCTATATACAAACAAGAATGTGTATAATTTGAAGTGAGTTTATTATGACAGTATGGATTGATTACTTGATGACTGATGTTTTCAAAAGTCCACAACTTTGAAGTACCGGGTACCCAAAACATTTTACAAATATCTGTACAACCCAGATGCCAAGAATTGGTACAAAAATGGAGGGAATCCAAAGGATACTATTTAATAATGCAAATGGGAGAGGAGTTGATATGATGATGCTGTGATATGATGGTGGTGATGATGTAATGATGTGATGTTTATGTAATTATGATAGGAGGAGGAGGATGATAATGAGGATGTAACAGAGATGCCAATCCTTACAGATTTTTCCAGGAGGTCTGGTCTTATTACAGTTATTAGGCCGTACGGTAAACAATTAACAGGTTACATAATGAAAAAATGAGATTAGAGTGCGAATGAGAAAAATATTTGAAACAGCTGAACCAACAGTTTTCTTATGAGGAAAAGCATGAGTAAAACAAACCTTTTGTTCCGTCACTGACTAGTGAATGTAAACACGGCATTTTCATTACAATTTGGGCATTGCATTCAAATCACTTCAGTAACCTGGGCATTTGGTTCAGTAGATTCATTTATTTTGGTCATTCATGTTCAGTTCTTATTAAAATCTACGTTTTTGTTGTTGAACGCACCACCTAGTAACTCTAAGAAGACCAGAACTGCCCTGGAAAAATCTGTACTGGTTGGCATCACTGATGTAATGATGATGAGATTATGTGATATGATTAGATGATGTAATTATGATGATATAATGATGATGTGATGATGTAATGATATGATGTGATATGAGATGATGTAATATGAGATGATGTAATATGATGAGATGATGTGACCTAATGTAATATTATGATGTGATGTGATGATGTGATGATGTGATGATGGTGATGATGATGTAATTACGATATGGTACAAGATGATGGTGATATGATATATGATATGATATATAATATGATATGATATATGATGTGATGTGATATATGATATATGATATGATATATGATATGATATATACGATATGATATATGATATATGATACGGTATATGATACATGATATTATATTATATAATACATGTATATGATAATATGATGATGTGATAATGACAGTGAGGTTGGTAATATCAGTGCTAATGGTGAAGTTCTTGATAAGGATTTGATGGTGATTATGATCACGATGATCGTGGTAATACTATCATAATAATAGTAATACATGGATACTTATAGCGCCAGTTTCCCATTCTTGTTAAATGTTCAAGGCGCTTCATGTCAAAAAAAAAAAAAAAGGACATGAAAACATTGTAAACTATAAACTCTGGCAACATTCATTAGCATCACCAATAATCTCTATGTACCATGTGTACTAGGTTTTGCCCATGCTTCAAATTTCAAAACCTCTAATTCTAATTTGATCCATGTCTGGTATCTCGAGATTGATTGATTGATTGATTGATTGATTGATTGATGTGATTGATTGATTGATTGATTGAGTCATTGTATTGATTGAGTCCATTGATTGGTTTCTGAAGTGAGTGGTTGATCGAGAGAATCATTGAATTGGTTGATTGATTTGATTGATTGATTGAAAATAGATTGATTGATTGATTGATTGATTGATTGATTGATTGATTTATTAATTTGTTGATTGATTGATTGATTGATTGATTGATTGATTGATTGATTGATTGATTGATTGATTGATTGATTGATTGATTGATTGATTTTGAGTGAGTGAGTCGTTGATTGAATCATTGATTGGTTGGTTGGTTGATTG
>JZLH01S0290802.1:36500-48618 GCA_001188425.1 Eucidaris tribuloides
GACCTCTGTATGGCGTCCGGTGGTTCGTTTTCAGTACTTCTCAGACGATCTTACAAGGTATTTTACATGTATCTACCGTATGACCGTCCATTACAGAGGCGAATGTTGTCCGTTTTCTTACACAGGACTTTCTAGCTCAGACTCCACGGAATCCCGGTGAGAGTCCCGAACAGACGAAAATATCGATATTTACACCATACCTGACATTACGAGAGTAAAAAATCACTCCTACTACCCACCTCTCCGGTACATGCCATCTGATTCCATCCTTATTTCGTCGTAAATAATGGTGAAAACCGCGAAAATATCACTAAGAATGTGTTCCTTCAGTCATCGTAATGACCGAATTTTTCGCTGATGCCAAAGCCAAAGCTAATACGTAGCTATACGTAAGTAGCTTATGTGCGCATCAGCGAAAAGATCGCCTTTACGCAGACTTTTGAAGGAACACATTCTTGTTGAATATTTTCGCGGTTTTCACCATTTTTACGACGAAATAAGGATGGAAATCATGGATGGCATGACCGAGGTGGGTAGTAGAGTGATTTTTAACTCTCTAAGTGTCAGGTAGTGTATGTTAAAATCGGATATTTTCCGTCTGTATCGGGACTCCACCGCATTCCGTGGAGTCTGATTCTAGAAAGTCCTGTGTACAGGAAAACGGGACAAAACATTCGGCCTCTTTTGTAGGACGGTATAGGGTAGATACATGCTAAAATACCTGTCAAGATCGTCTGAGAAGTACTGAAAACGACACGACGCCCATATAGAGTCGAAGCCTTTCGGTCTATAGTTATATCTGCTTTCCTATTAAGCCACTCTTCATTCTTCAGTCTTATTAAGAGGCCTAATTTCATGACATGTAACAGAAAAATTTATTTGTTGCTATTATGCATATATCTATGATAAGTGTATATTAATGAAGAATTGTATTGTGCATATGATTTATGCAGGGAAGGTGGTCTCCACCTCCTGATTTAATGTAAATGCTATGTATATTTGTAATGGCCACAGATACAGTGAATTCATTGAGGACAATGAAAATAATGAACCTGAATCTGATCTAGACTAGGACGATGTATACTCTGTCGCCTTTTATTCGGGGGGCTACTCATTTTTTAAACAAGTATTGAATCAGTACACAAATATATAAATTTTGAAAAGGGACACGTGCATTTTCCGCAGATCGGCCGGAAAACGGGACGGAATTCACGGAAACAGCCTTGTCGAAACGGAAAGTGGCTTCAAACCGGAAAAATACGGGAAAACGTATTTTTCTCAAAATGTTCACATTTCGAAGGGAAAAACCTTCGAAATTTGTAAGTTTGTAACAGAAATTACGAGAAATTGACCAAAAAAATTGTCTGAAACGACAAACGAAACAGTTAAAAAAAACTGCCCAACACCCATAACCAAACCAGCGATTGCACAGTGCATCGACATACGACGTAGTAGATGACATACTGAAAAACGAACACAGCAGGTCTGCAAGGAACACACGATACGGAAAAGTGAACAGAAAAACATCACGATCACAAAACCAACAAACACGAAGACAAAACCATGATCAACATTCAACACAAAACTTATGTCCCTCAAATCATCAAATTATACAAACAACAAAGCTCACCAGCACAATCATTTTGATGACAACCATTTTTCGAACTTTATTCCAAAATAAATTCGATCTTCGCATAGTTCTGCGAACGAACATTGACCAGAACTGTCTATACACAGTACCGGCCGGCCGTCTATTAGCCAAAGACGATTATAGCGCCCGTAGCGGGCTTCGCAGGCGCTCTACGATTTTGGTCTATACACAGTACGGGCCGCTTGAATGGTGTCATATATTGCGCATACGGTAGTGCACACTACGACTGCCACAATACCTGTGCGGTGGGATTCACCAGTCTTTTAGACTGGCGACCATTGTACCCGCCGCCCAAGTGTGGTTGTGTGCATCATACCACAGAATGCACACAAACAGATTTACCAGTCTCCGCTGATGCACAAACATACATGCAGCAGTCGCGCGGCGCTATAAGCAAATGTCGGCGACTAAGCAAGCGTGATCCGTCGTTGACGACGATGTGATAGAAAATCTCACTAGAACAGTCGCGGAGAAAGTTAGAAAAGTGGAATAATCAAATTCTCTAAACCGTAAGCAACAAATTAAATTTAAACGCTAAAACGGATTTTGTCAACAGCCTTATACGTATGCATGAATTGCGTGCGACAAAAATAAAATTCTAATTTGTATTGATTTCTATGTAAACGAATTTGTCACCTTTTTCATGTATACAAGAGTCTATGGGGAAACGGAATTTCCGTTTTTCAAATGCACGTTTGAAACGAATTTAAGATTCTGAAGCGGAAAAGGGAATTGTTTGAAACGGAAAATCACGTTCCCCTACATTTGGTCTGTATGAGGGGGCACTGATGATGTCAATATGTTAAAAATGAGAAGGCCCCGATATAAAAGCGACAGAATAACTTCGGTGCTAATCTAGATCTGCATCTAGACATCTAACCTTATAATATTCTCATTAATTGTACATGAGGTGAAAAACAAATGGCTGGAATGCTGGTGTATTATGCGTCTCTCTTTATAAACTCATGGGAGATTACTTTGAACTTGATGTTCTTGATGAATGTTTTTGCAGCTAGCAACGATCTATTATAATTATGTAAAATAACCTAGTTCGCTGTGTTTATTCTCTACAAACAGCGCGATGCAGCCAGATCAAGCATAACATACACCATTAACCAAGACAATCATCGAGGATCAGTTTTCATGTTGATCACTTCGTCATATGGGTTTATTCACTTTGGACAGATAATCATGATTGTGACAATTTTGTCATTATATTTTCAGCTAAGTGTAAACATAGTTTACTGTTATATCACTCAACGTCCTTTCTGAATTTGCACATGCACACAAGGAGTCACACAAGAAGATTGTCCAGTATTCCTGAGTGGAGCGAACAATTGGCAAGGCCAAATGTTCACACTTATTTCGTGAATGGTAACTTCTGCTGTAAAATCCTATATCTTAGATTTCTGCAACTTGTCATAGAAACAGTTGCAAACTTCCATTATGTTGTAAGATAGTTTGGGCTTGGGCTTACTTTGTGTTGAGAATATTCTCTCTCATCAGTCATTTTACCAAACGAGGATCATACCATGGTTAGGAAAACGTTTAAATAATTGATAATTATAATCCTAATACTAATACTAATGCTAATAATAATACTAATACTAATACTAATGATAATAATTGATACTACTACTACTATATACTACTATACAGCCTATCAATTGTAAGACGCACCCCTCGACCGGAATGGTGGTCATTTACAACAAATAATGACGCAGCCGGTACCGTCATGGAAGTATTTCGGTCCGTCACCAGCATGGTGAATTGCGTGCCGGTCAGTTTGTTATACTTTTAAATAGGCCTAGGCACAGTCATTGTAAGAAATGGCTCCGTCATAGTCGAGACACACAGGTGCGTCATGGTATATGGAAATCCGACTCACGTTTGGACAAATGACGCACCATTCCGGGGTTAGGGTGCGTTGCGTCTTACAATTGATAGGTGTATAATAATAATGATAATGATAATTATAATAATAATGATAATAATACTAGTAATAATAATAATAATACCTTATTTATTAGGCACTTAATTCTGATGTTTTGCAGAGTTGTCTAAAATACTTGACAGTGTGAAGTCGAACCATTTCATAGTAGACACCTCTGTATTGCAATCACCTGCCTAATAGACAATGCGTATAGATCTATAGTACATGTATGTATTATAGTGGCCACTAAAACGTACATGTATTCCTTTGGAGACAGTTTGTGTACTGAAAAACCTATGTAAGCAGCTGCCTGTCAGTAAAAGACACGTTTTTGAGGTTGACCTGGGTGGTCAATGTACAAGGGTTTAAGTTTTTTAACATCATGCTGCAATTACAATTTCCACATACCTGTCTTTATTAAAGGCAAGGTTCACCCTGACATCAAGCTGATTTTGATAAAAGCAGAATAATGATAGAAACATATTAGTGAAAGTTTGGTGAAAATCCACCCAAAAATAACAGAGTTATGAAGGTTCAAAGTTTCAATTTTGTGACGTCACATGCGAGCAGCTCCCTATATGTCATGTTATATAAATTCCATAAAAGTGCCATTTTCTCAGAAATTGGAAAATTATTTTACATGAGCATTCAATATATTATCAGAAACCTTATTTCATGTCGGCTTCTGTGAAAAAAAAACTATTCATTTATCATAACACATGAAAAAATGGCAATTTATGGATTTTATATAACAAGACGTATAGGGAGCTGCTCGCGTGTGACGTCACAAAACTGAAACTTTGAATCTTCATAACTCTGTTATTCTTTTGTGGATTTTCGCCAAACTTTCACTAATATGTTTCTCTCATTATTCTGCTTCTATTAAAACCAACTTGACGTCAGGGTGAACCTTGCCTTTAATCTACATTGTATTTATTTTGACCACTTGGATTTTGAGATAATCAGGGTAGTGCATGTACACTGTACTAATAGTGTATCATGGAGGTAGAAGCATGTTCTTATTCAATAGATAAAAAAAAAAACCAAATCCCTTTCATTTGTTAACAGTTTTTTTTTCGTTTTAATAAACGGGGGGGGGGGGGAGATGGACTTCTATAACAGGGCTCAAAACTAGCACTTGCCTGCTTGCCCACAGCAAATAAATTTTGCTTCTGGGGCCCAATCTGGGCAAGTAAAAATTTATGGAAATCAACTTTACTTGCCTTGAGGGGCAAGGAAAATTTTCACATCTAAAATCAAGAAAGTATTTATTGACCTGTGTTTTTCAATTTTGTTTAAATTCCAATTGAGTAGAATTTGTAAAAACACTTTAGACAAGGCACCATCTCAAAAGTGATACAATTAACAAGCATTTTGTTTGGGCAAATGAATGAAAATTAAAAGTTTGCTTGCCCCATTGGGCAACCAGCTAAAAAAGTAAGTGTGGAGCCCTGTAATAGCTGTCATGTGGTAACAACATTTTGGAACTGCTGGAAAGAGCAGCAATATACATTTTCTTGTTGAGATCTCTCTTTGCCAGAAAATGGGATGTGTTGATTGTACTTGTAGTCCTGAGGAATAATAAAATTAATGTAATAAATGACAGTTGACCCAGTTGTAGTGTAAATTTCACTCATAGTTGAGTTTATTGGTTTCTTGTTATATCAAATTATCAACAGCTTCAAGTGTCATATCACATTAAACTTTAAAGGATGAGGTCATTCTGGTACAAGTTTACAACTTTTATTACAGGTAGCCACAACAAATGTGGGAAGGTGTTGCAATTTTCTGCAGATATTGTCACCAACAATCATGGTTTACCTGGATCTGTTCAGTTTTAACTCGCCAACAGACCAGAGCCTTTCTGTCTATGAAGAAATGCGATAGTGATTATTTTAATAACATTGAATGGTAAAATGGCACATATCCTTGCAAGTTAATACATACTCATGCAAACATACGCTTTTGGGGCAAAATACAAAATTGAAGCTGTACAATATGCTATGTTTTATCTACTTTGGACATAGAATGCTGTTTCTGTATCAAATCAATGACCTAATCTGTGACCGTTTCCAGAACTGTGCCATCAAAGATTTCAAAGATCCAGGCACGTGTGTACTGTGGTTCTGTTTGTAAACAAGCGGTAACAAAGTTAGCGAGCAGCATATCATCTGCCCAGCACCGTAATTTACGCTTATCAAGCATTTCCGTGCAGTATCTCACCACCATAATTATCAATTTGTCACACGTACGCTATAGTTAGAAACATGAATTGCGGATTATTTGGAAACTGTCACTGCAGAGTTGTGCATAGTCACTCTGCAGTTTTTAAGTGTTTATCGGTTTGGAAGATGATCTCATGGCTTAGTTATTAAAACAAATTGCATTGTTGAACGGTTGATAAATCAAATTATGCTAGCAACACCGAGCCCCTGTGACCCAGAACTGACACAGACTGAATTCCCGCTGACAGCCGCAAACACGTGCTGCCTCCAAACTTGTCCCGTAACTTTGGTAATTTTTATGACACGTTGTACTACGTTGCATTCCATTCCAGACGCACTACATCATGTAGAATTTATTTCAGTCATGAATCCTTGAAATATGTTAGCATTAATGATGAGATCAGTCACACAATATTGTTGAACAGAATCATTATTGAATGTTAAAGGCAGGACATCTCTGTTGCATGCCTAAAAATTAACATTGTGTAAATACAATGGCATTTAGAAGAAAATGCAATCTGGGAACCTTAGCTAGAAACTCAGTTTTATTGGAATTATAGTGACTGTTAGACTCTGATTTGAATTTTTTTCTCGCGAGAAAAAAATTCCTACCATACACTAAACGGCTATTGTTTTGCATTTTTCAAATTCTAGGTAATTACTCGACCCCCAGATTTACAGACCATGCTGCTTCATCAATAGCCTAAGGGCATTGGTTAATCTTTTCCCTGTGGGGATGTTTGCAAATTGGATCCACAGCCTTTAAAACTAGTTTGTTTTCATCAATACAACCTATTCATGCAGTGAGGCTTTTGCACTGACCAGTACACAACGGATTGAAACACAGGATCCTTTTTCTTTTCTGTACATGGTTGTCTTCACTTCGGGGGGGGGGGGGGGTGGGGGTCATACATGTACAGTGCCCTGTGCCAATACACATGTCCAAAATTATATATTTTCTGAATATGATCTGTGCACTGAATAGTACTCTTTTTAACACAGCTCGTTCATAGACTACAGCTCCCTTCACAACTTTAAAATTAATGACAGAATTCACAGTAGCAGGTTGAGCTTGTATTGAAGCGTTTTGCTTTTATGTGGGGTTACTTTTTTTTTTTGCAGACTATGTTACAAGTAGGACAGACATGTATTTCATTGCCTGATACACAGTAAATGGTATATCATAATTCAGGATGTGCTGTCAAAACTAGATTAAAGTAGGTTGTGTAAATGTCAACACTTGATTTATAACTCTGATATCTTGAACATTACTTTTGATGGTATTGTCTTTGCCCCAGATTTCATTTATTTTCCATGAAGTTTAAACTGTAGGCTGGTAACTTGTGTACTAATTCTGTCCAGGATGTGAATGTTATTGTAAGATACTGAGTTTGCAGGTAAAGGAAGTGGGGTCATATTACTTTCTTCCTTGAAAACAAAGTGTAACAGCAAGATAATTACAGGTAGTTGGGTAAATTTGTTAAAGCGAATCTCACAAATTTGCTGTAGATTAGGCTAGCTTGATCTCCATTCAAAAAGTTTAAATTGAGAGAGTACTTAATGGTTAGTGTACTACAAACAACTACCACATTTTGAGAATGGGGTGGGCATAAAACTGTTTTGTTTTGTGGTTCTATATAATTCCTACCATGAATTACTGGTCTTGCAGACTTGCACGAAACACATCCTTTATATTTTCTTATAGATCTGTCAGAGTATGCTTCACTGATGATAATGTGTTAACATTAATTTACAAACGGTTGAAATATCTCTGTTAAAATTACTGACTAAAGCTCAATACCCACAAATGTGCCTCCTACAACCACTATCACTTGTATAACTGAACCACCAAAATAACCACAGGACAGGTACCGTACAACAAATCAAAGAGGGGAAATAATTGTAATGATAGGTTTAATCCCAAAACTACAGGTCTAGCACAAGGAAGCGATGTGTCACATTTGATAGGACTGACCACAGATTTTATAATCGGCAGCACTTACGGCTTAATCCCCCTCTCAGGAAATACGGGGCCCTAAAATATTATTTTGTTACGCCATGCCCATCAATCAGTGCGCCTAACTCACGGGAGAACACGTCTTTGGCTGCTACGTGTGAATACTGGCACTGCCAAGTGACTGTTTGGCAACGAGCTGCTAATCCAATCAGCGTTTATCGTAACGATGAGCCATCAGTGACAAACCCCCAACTTCAGCTGACAAGTTTTTCAGGAGGGTGCACGGAGAGGTGCATGTTGGGGACGTCGTCTGTCCAGCAAAACCACTGCGCAGGCTCCGTGGCAGAGGAACGTTGTGACTTGATTGGAGTGGTGTCTGTGACAGTTCTGTAGATCCTGCATTTCATAGTGAGCAGTTGTGTGTGCAACTATTGCAAAATTTCTTGACGGTATCTTGGTAGTTCCACTTTGGAGAAGGGGGAAAGACAGTTGCGGTCATGTAAGTTGTTCACTCGGGTTGCCTGGCAGTTGGGATTTTTTGACAGCACTCACAGCAGTCATATGATGGTTTAGTATTACCCAACGTGGGGTCAACTTTCCGAACCGGATCGCGGTTTGGTCATCGATGACAACCGCAACAGATTATCTATTTCAGCAGTCAATCAAGTCATGTAGTTTAGGGCTCAGATAACATCAGTTAAGTGTGCTAATGAGGTACTCTGCACTTTCAAACTGTTTGAGCCACTGAAAATCATTGCTTTGATTAATTACATGGTTGATATGTAACATTTTCAGCTGAGCCTCTTATGCATCAAATTAATGTCATGTTTCAAGCAAAATGATCTTGTAATTAATTCTGCTTTAATAGTGAGTGATTAATATTTAGTTAATATTATTTTCTTTGATCTGTTTTTCAGATTCAAGGACGGAATAAAAGTATTTACTACGCTGGGCAGCGACAACTAGCAACTGACGCCAGCTGTACGCAGCCCTCCAACGGGCTCCACACATTCCATACAGCGCCGACTTCTGTTAATTCGGTAACTTCTGTGTACTCCCGACCAAGATGACTATGGCAAGTCTCTTCTCCTTTACTAGCCCAGTGGTGAAGCGACTGCTGGGCTGGAAGCAGGGCGACGAAGAGGAAAAATGGGCCGAAAAGGCCGTGGACTCGCTCGTCAAAAAACTCAAGAAAAAGAAAGGGGCGATGGAGGAGTTGGAGCGCGCTCTGTCGCGACCCGGAGAACTCAGCAAGTGCGTCACCATCCCGCGGTCGTTGGACGGCCGGTTACAGGTTTCGCATCGGAAGGGACTTCCCCACGTTATATACTGTCGCGTCTGGCGTTGGCCAGACCTGCAGAGCCATCACGAACTCAAAGCCTTGGACTGTTGTGAATATGCATTTGGAAAGAAGCAGAAAGAAGTGTGTATAAATCCGTATCATTACAAGCGAGTTGAAAGTCCTGGTAAGTTCGAAGAATTTGCACAGATTGTTTTCAGTCAGGTGCCTACAGCTCGTTGTTGTTTTACACGTTTCATTTCATTGTGCAGGTCAAGACTGTCTTGCATAGATTATGAATGAATGTAATTTGCAAAGTGTTCATGTTTTGTTGTGAATGATGTTGCCTTCCTGTGGATCATTGTTTGTACAGTGTGTGTGTGTTTGTGTGTGCATTTTCTAAATGCCACCAAGCAGGAATGTAAGTATGACACTCCACATTCAGACCGGGGACCACCCCCCAAAACGAGGACAACCTAGTGCAAGTGATCGCAAATTTTAAAAGCAATCGTATGAGGGCATCATTTTTTTAACTGTGCTCAAAAATCATCCCTGATTGCATGTTGAAAATCACACAAAATTTTATACACACGGGCGTCCCCGTTTGGAATGGAGTATGTCCGCAGTTGACAGTAGAGTGTCACACACAGACATCCTCATTTGCATGGCTGTGGTCAATTGAAAATTACGACCCTGATTGACGGCGAAAACATGCAGGTGTGTGTGTGTGTGTGTTTCATGTGTTTGCGTGAATGTATAGGCCTAATTTGCGTTTTATGTTTTTCATTATCCTGTATTAATGATAAATGGTTATTTCCCAAGGTCTCTATGCAGTTCTTGCCATGAAGTCATTAAAATCATTATCCTAAGACAGGGCAATGAGATTTAGGTGAAAATTGAAGGATCATTGCTTGACCAACATAAGTGTCATGAAGTTTAATTGAAATTTAGACACTGTCAATTGCTCAGTTTGACTTTGAGTACAGGTTTGATAGTTGATCACTTGTGTTTCATTGCATTAAGCACAGTATTGAAACAATGTACAAGGAGCAAACATTTCACATTTTTTCAGGCCAAAAGAAACCTGTGTGTTGTATATTTTGTTCAATGACACTTTGCCGTATGTCTCCAGAAGATATCTTAAATCAAAGCTATAACGTAAAAGGCCAAGGGAAGTTTTCAATCTTGTCTTGATCTAATTCAAGGATATCCATCAAAGTGCAGGATAACATGTACGCATAATGAAATTTGTAGATCGACTATCGTTCCATTCTTCTGTACCCTTGCCAAGTCCAATTACAGTACAACTTCCCAAATAACACACTCCCAGCATGTTGTACCGCATCTTTGGCTTAAACCAAACAAAACAGAAGTCAATAACACGCCACTACCTGTCCCCCTTCACCGGAAGCGTTTGATTTCCCTGAAGGTCACATTTATAAAGAAATATGAGAGGTATTTCATATGACTCAGCATTCCCCCAGGTACTTGACGTCTAAAAGAAGAAGAGGTGGTATGATAGAGAGAGAGAGGGGTAGGAAGATAAAAAGATAATAATAAATCAGGAACGTTGTTTGTTTATGCATATTCTTCTTGGTAACTAGCCATGTTGATGTTGAAAATTGTTTTATGACTTGTTCATGACTGAACGTGAGGAGAATAACAGCTCAGCAGTCATTTTATGTTAACAGAGCCATGCCATTAGTTTTTAATAAGTAAAGCAAATTCCTGCACTGTCTTTGCTACCTGATCATTTCTTATGTTGAATGTTGATGTCTGAACAACATTTTTGAAAGTGCCATTCTAAATATTTGTAGGACCGATTATTTTTCATGGTCATGGAGAAATATTACATGGAGTGTTCTTGTTTTGTTTCAGTTTTGTTAAATTGATACATTTCATTTCTGTATGCAAATAAAAAATCAGAGTTCTTTAATCAGATTTTGCAATCTCACTTGTAAGCCAACATGTACAATGGCAGTACTTGTTTTTATGTACATGTAGAATAGTTCCATCATGTTCATGTTCAAAGTCAATTCTATAAAATAGGCCTACAACATGTCCAATTCCTGGTTTGAAAGTATTCCAAATATTTTTCGTTCATTTTATTAATCACTTCCAGTATTAGATGTATTTGTGATTATTTCAGAGTTACTGTTACCTATTGCTTAGAAATTGGAGGCGGGAACAAGGTTAACAAGCAGGAAGTATTATTTCATCACTGCATATAGACCAAATAACATTTATATAGTAAATTATCCACATACTGTAGTTCCTTGCATGTTAGTGAAGCATTTGTACATGCTCACCCTAAATTTTGTATTTCACCAGCGAATACTAGCCAGTGGTTAGTGGGTAAATATTCTAACCTTCAAATTACTTCCAGCTTTGGATTTGAATAATACACATAAATTCCAGGAGTATGTGTAATAATCTACAAGATCACCTGCTGGTATAGAGACAGGTGTTTCAAGGCTAACCAACAAGATGAAATGCAAAAAACACATCTGGATAATTCTTAGAAATCTTGATCTTATTTTACTGTGTGCTGAACATTTCAACCCACACGAGTATTGATTACATTATGAGTCATATCGATCTCCAGTGGAGTTTGCATGGATGATTGTTTCTTTATTGGTAAACAAATGGTGCAAACAACACCTTTCCTTTATGGTTTCATTTTTGAAAGGCCTTGATGAATGATGATTTGAGCATAGTATAACAATGCCCGAAACGCTTGGACAACGTGGTTGATCACACCAATTTGACAAACTGTTTCCTGCCGCCCATCAATGGCCCATGTATGGGATTTCATTGATCGGGTGTGAATATGAATAGGAGCATTTCATTCATTCCAAGAAAGGATTCAATTGGAATGATTACCGCCCACACATTGCCTTTCTCCAGTGGTATTGTCATTGTGATGTCATACAGGTATAGGCAGTTCCAAGTGACGTGTACAGTAGATGAAATGTGTGTGTCTGTGTGTTTATTGTGTATGTGTGTATATGTATGTTTGTGTGTGTGTGTGTGTGTGTGTGTGTGTGTGTGTGTGTGTGTGTGTGTGTGTGTA
>JZLH01S0290834.1:10452-22264 GCA_001188425.1 Eucidaris tribuloides
ATTCTTTGATTGGTAGGGAAGCAGGTGGGGAGGGGGAGGGAGAGGGAGAGGAGTGTTTTTATTAGTATCTATATATTTTAGTAGTTTTTAGTTAAAACACCATCTTCATAACCTTTCAGCAAATACTGAGATATCACAAGAGTCTCATTTCCCCTCAGAGAATACCAATCATGAAATAGAAATATCTAGAAGTCCTCTGGAATTTGTGGCATTTGTACCCCTGACACACAAAGGCAATTGCCATAAAGGTGAAAGGCAGGGTAAAGTTTTGGTAAATGGTGAAAAATGAAATTTTCCCTTATTGTATTAACACCCTAAACATCAAAAATATCTGAAATGCTGTTTAAGAAATTGTTGGAAAATGAAAGTGTGGTGGTGGTGGTGGGGTGGGGGGGGGGGGGGGTAGGTCTGCGAGGCACAGACTTTATTTTGGCACTACAATTTCACATCGCCTTGAGCCAAAACTAATCTTGTTGGCTAGGGCTTGTGCCACATTTGTCCGGAGCAGCTATAACACAGGGCCTATGGAAGTACCAGTCTGCAGCACAGGTTGTTCAGACCCTGATTTGCGTAGCACGACGGACAAGGGTTTGTGCCTGCAAACTGGGGGAGGGGGGGGGGCATTCCGCCATAGGAAATGTATAGATCTGTATATTGATCATTTAAACATCACAATGTGTCTTACACAATTTTCAGTCTGTGTGTTATTGTTTTTCGTTCATTTTGTAGCTGTAGATTGTGTTTCTTTCCCATGTACCCTTGCATCTGGTGAAGTGACATACATGTATTATGTGAGAGTTCTTCTTGCAAAGATTGGCATGGTTTTCAAGTCTTCTTTCCATTGTCTACATTATCAATATTCATTTTAATTGACATGAGGAGATTTCAAACAATTCCTCTTGTGCTGTTGATCTCTACTGAAATAATCTGGCATCTAGGGGTTAGACTACAGATACATACAGTGCATTCATTGCGAAGAATTAAATGAGTCCATTTACAAACATACAGGTATAACCCTAAAATGAGATCATTAACACTTCAATGTACTTTGTATTTCTTTCAGCTTGCATGGAAGGCATGTGTGCAGCATCAGTCATCCAGCTCTACCCCAGTGTCCCGACGAAGCAGGGCATCCCTCGCAATGCCTCCTTCAGTGGGGAATCATTGCTTCCTCCGGAGGAGAAGCTGCACAGATCTGGTAAGCCTCAGTCCATGCCTTTCTTAACCCCAGCTAATCAAAAGGGCATGGTTTACTCTGTGGCTGGCTAATATTAGCAAACTCAGTTACAGAGAACCATGTCGTAACTTCGACTTGAAATTTGTTTTGATTGAATGCAGATTATTATTTTATATGGTAGAAAGAAATACTTTGATTTAAATTCTCATGTTATATATTTTTTGTTTATGTAGTCCTAACGTAAATTACGTGACTCATATCTGCCCATAGCCTTTCATAGTATAAACCCACTTCAAACCTGTCCTTATGACAAATATTCAAACATCCTTTCACTGAAATAGGCACCACTGACTGCCATAAATAAAGTGAAACGGACAAATTACATATCAATGCATAGGGACAAAAAAAAAAAAAGAGAGAGAGCAAAAACCTTGTTTAAAACTTCTACTATACTGCCAAACTTGTACAGTTTACATGCAAATGAAATGGAACTAATGTGTAAGTGTTACTGGCTTTCTAGGAATTGAGCTTTTGCAGGATTTACCAGTACAAAGATTTGTCTAGATAGTTAGGAATATTTGGTTTGTAACATTTAATATGGTAAAGGCTCCATACCGGTGACCCGACATTTACTCCGGTGACAGCTGCTCTGGTAACAATATCTCAGAAGACAAAGAGTCAGGGTTAGGGTTGCCATTGGGTTTCTAGCTCAGAATATTAGTAGAGTTAGTGTTAGTGTTTGAGTTAGGGTTAATGTTAGGGTTGAGGTCAGGGTCAGTGCATGAAATTATCATCAGAGCAGTTGTCGCCGGATCACATGTCATGGAATCCTTCATACCATGTGCAATATGAAATCCATACCAACTGACATCTGGCACCCAAACATTTTGAATGGCAAGGCCATTGCTATACCTCTCCGTTGATGTTCCAGGGAGTTATGAGGCTGTGAATGGGGTGTCTGACAGGTATGATGACGAGGATCTCCCCAAGAACTGTCTACCGCCGGACGAGATCATTGAGAAGTACAGAGATGCTATCTCCCAATATGCCAAGGTATGATACCATTGGTTGTCTGGCAGAGGGGCCCTGGCATATGTTCCTGGCAGAAGGGCCTTAACAGTAAAGTTTTTTTAATTTATTTGAGAAATATTGTCTTATGTCATACTTGCGCTCAAGAAACTGAAAGGATTTGAAAATATCATACTACTTTGATTTCATGTGAAAACAGCCAATTGTTTTTAAGTCAGAGACAATTTAGTGTTAAGGCCCTTCTGCGCGGAACATATGCTAGGGCCTTTGCGGCCAACTGATGATATAAAACACATCAAAGGCTAAGAAAATGTGTAGCCACAGAACCCGAGTTGTGTTCTTTCTGAAGTTATGTATGTTTGGAGCTTCTTTTTGTTTAATTTGTGATATCAACCATAAGTGCAATTTGTATCACAGCCATGCTGTGTCATTTTGGCAACCCGGAAGAAATGTCCTCTGTTTTAACTCATTTTCTGATTTTTATCATCATAGTGTCAATATGGAATATTAGTGTATCAATTGGCTGGAAATTTGTTAATAGATTAGAACTGGTTTGTATCACTGTAGGCTGGATGCATTGGTGTACTATTGTATCCCAATTTGAAGTGGTCCAGTTATTAGAAAAAAGTCAGTTAATTACTGTATACGCCAATATTTTCGCTAATTTGGTGCTAATTTTCACGATTTTAGTGGTGCTTTCATTAGTGTAAATAGACATGAACCAAAGTGGAAATTTTCCTGAAATTCGCGTAAATAAAACCACCACGAAAATTACCACGTATACAGTATACAAAACAGACCACTGTTACAACAACAGATTTACAATCACATAGAAGTCAGAATTTGAGGGGCAAATGGGGGAGGATGCAAGATTCTCAAAAAAATTTAACTGAAGGCTTCTTGGACATTTTAACTAGATCAGAGCCCTAACCCCCTTTCCCACACATATACAAGTCATGGAACTCCAAATATCATGATTTTGACACTTGAAGTTTGTAGAAGAGTTCTAAGTTATACCACAAACCTTTCCATTTCATTTCACTGAGGAAATTAACTTTCTTGTCATAGGTGATAAAAGTTTGCTTCCTAGATTTACACTGTATATCAGTCTTTTCAAATGTGTTGCAGTTTTCATATGCATTGTGTTTTTGTTGATCTAAATAATGCTACACCCTCCTTCCCTCTCCTTTTCCAGTACACAAATGCAGCTATTATTGAAATGGAGGCATGTATCAAGGCCACAGAGGTCCTCATCAAACAAAGGGTAAGATTCAATGGAGAACTTTCTAGAACAAGGACATTTCTGTGTCACTTCCTGTATTTTCACAGAGTATACTTATTATTTATTTTTTTATATTTTTATATATTTATTTATTTATTGAATGATATATTCATTTATTAATTAATTCATTTATTTATTTATTTATTTATTTATTTATTTATTTATTTATTTATTTATTTATTTATTTATGTATTTATTTGTTTGTTTATTCAACCATTTATTTATTTATAGCCAAACCTGCCACCTCTCTCAGCAGCACACCTTCCAATAGTGGCATCTGAAGTGATTCCCTTGGGGACAAATTATGTGTTAAAACACCTGTCTTTAAAAGTGACATTTTTTGTCCTGACGTGGCTGTCCACTATAAACAGGTTTCACTTTATTTATTTATTTATTTTATTTTTTAATTTATAAATTTATTTATTTATTTCTGTATTATATGTCATCTCTCAGTTTTCAGCTTCTATGTCAAATGTAATCAACAGAATATTCTTCTTGATTACATCATAGATTCAGAGTTGAATTCAAATCCTTAATACGCAGGATCTTCTGTAAGATCATCACCAGAAACTCAGTGTTTGTAAAAGTGGTGCTCTGGACTTCAGGGTCAAGATATCGAGAGAGCATGTTCATTTTAAGCCATTTTTTGAACACATTTTGAAGTGCTGCCAGTCCTACCATTTCCATACTGTACATGCAATTCACCAGGGTTTTACCCTTATGTATATGGAACCTATTCAATTATTCAAGTTTTTGTACTGATAATCTGTGTGTTCATCATACTGATAATCCAAACTGACTGTGTGGTGTTTCCTGTGATGTGTGCTTTGAATAAGATACATTTCATCCACTAAATATTCCATTTCATTGACTCCTGTCTCTTCCACAAAACTTCATCATCATATGAATGCACCTGTTTGGTTTCTTGATAGGAACAAGGCGAAACATTGAATTACAAGGTATACACTACATGTACATGTGTGCATGCCGTTGGTGGATATGAAGTGCATGAGTTCCATGTGGCATGTTTGTAAGGCTTTGCAATTTTATTTTAAACATGTGTTATTGTATGCTTGTATTTTCTATGCTACTGTGTGCGTTGGTTGGAGATTGTGCTGACTTGAAGACTTCGACAGCAGGACATGTTCCCTCCAAACAAGCACTTTGATACTACCCTAAAATGCCCCAAACCCGTAGATTTCATGAATTGCACTGCGAAAACCCCATGATTTTCTGTATTTTGACAATGGGGGGCGGGGGGGGGGGGGCACCCCCAGCCATCCCCCTGGTGCCCCCCCAACCTGGCATTAGTATAATACATGTACGACCGTGTACATCTAAGTTTTGTTAATGCACCAGTGTTTGTGTATGCAAGAAATGTAATGATAATATTTAATTCTTAATTCTTGTGTTTGTGTGTGCAAGTAATTCTTAAAGACGCATAACACCGTAAATATAGTCTCTATGTGTGTGAAAGAAACTATCAAACTGAAAATATGAGAATTATCAAAAGGCTAGTCTTTTCTATGGGTTTGAATGTATCAAAGACAGTGATGGATGTACTGTGCTTTGGGGGAGGTTATTCCATAATTTTGGGGCCATATTCTCAAAAGCTCTATCACCAAATGTCTTTGATTCACACACATTTCACAGAGAAGATGTTTTAGCTGTGAACAAAGATTGCACCTGGGTTGGTATGAGTTGATAAGATAGGCAGGGGCATTTCCATAAGGACATAAAGCAAGAGTGATAACTTTAAAGGGACCGAATCGTGGCTGTTGATGTTTTGCGAAACCAGTTCGATGCACGCAGCAGCGCACTGGCAGACCGTGTATTCAGTACGGCCAATGAGAAGCAGCGAATCACTGGAGGTCCCACCGAAACGTGCCGAATTTATTATTCGTGCTCTTTGGTATTAGCGTGCGTGTCCATCGCGGTCCGCTGATACTGCAACAAAATAAACACGCCACCACGTGGGTATAGAGTATGTAACTCGAAACGGAGCTAACGCACAGGGTGACGGCCGTGAGTTTTGTTCTCATCAGGCCGGTCGATGGCCACGATTCAGTCCCTTTAAAGGCATCGTATAACAATGTTTCCAGTTAAAAAAATCTGAGCTACATAATTCCCCATGCTACCGGTGTCTCCGATAAGGTCTAAAACTCAAGTCCTGAAAAAATTGCAGTTCAAAACGATCATAAAGTGCTTCTAAAAAGTGAAAATCATTGAGCCACCATTCCCATTTTCCTCCATAGACTGCTGTGTAGCAGAATTTTCAGCTGAGAATGAATAATGTGCCGATTTTGATTTGTACATATTGTACTAGTGACAGCATAACTCTCTAAAGTTTTGTAACCTAGGGAGTTTATTTGTCCATCCAAACACCACCAGATATGTCAGATCGCAAAGTTTGACAATTTTTGAAATAAGGCTTCCACAATGTTATATAATGTCTTTAAACGGAATCAAGCTCTTGACTTATCAGCGACCAGTGAAAACTATGGAGGATCAGAATTCTTTGGTTGTGCGGCAGATGGGCCCTTATGCAATGTTCCTGGTAGAAGGGCCTTAACACTAAATTGCCTCTTACTTGAAACCATTGGCTTTTTTCACAGCCACATGAAATCAAATTAGTGTGATATTTTTAGATCCTTCTGTCAAATAAGGCAATATTTCTCAAATTAGAGAAAATTTACTGCTAAGGCCCTTCTGCTGGAAACATATGCTAGGGCCCTTCTGCCGGACAACTGACAAATTATGTGTTCAAATTTCCTTTTGCGTGTCACAAGCCTTGCTGCTGAATTCTGCACATGATGGAGTCTAGTTGAACCTAGCTGGGTTAATTTGTGTATTTTTTTTTATTTGACATTGTATTGTGGAATATACTGAAATGTGATGAACTCGTACCAAAACAATCTTGCTGAATGTACATGTAGCTTTGTGTGAATGATATATTTTTGTTTATAAAATAGCTAGATTATTTTAAGCATGGCAATTGGTCAAAACGCGTCACGTGGCATTCAACTTTTTTCGCGCACTGCACGGGAGTACGAGTTCGAGTGCAGATGTCGCGCAAAAAAATTGACATTGCACGCTCGATCGTGCGAACGCCGCCGAAAGAGAACACAAAATTTTGTTCGCGGTCGGATATTTGTGAGTAAATTTAGACGTAATAGGAATACTCAATATGTGAAATCTCATGGACATAGTAAGAAAAACTGTAGATCTAGTCTACCGTTTGTTTTTAAATTGGTTCATCAAAACTCGTGCCGCTATTTTATAAAACAAATAACGCACTTGCCCTGTTGTGCATCAATGTAAATGCAGTGCACACTCGGTGTCTTTAGATTGGTCTTTAGGCGGCACCGATCTAAAGACACCTCGCGTGCACTGCATTTACACCAATGAACGCTGGGTCGTGCATTATTTGTATATCATTATGTCATTGGTTTGCATTTCAGTTCTATTCAGTGTGCAATGTAATTTGATTTACCATGCATATGCCCCCTATTTTCGTATTTGATTTCAAATGAGTGTGTAGTGAACGGCTCCCATGCGCTGCATATGCACTGTGCAAATATCTGTGATAGACCTTGCTTTGTCATTTTCTTGAAAGGCCACTTATTAGTTATCCCCCACCCCCTGAATTTTGATAGTAACTTGTATTTCTTGTATGTTTGGTTTTGTACTCAATTTTATCCCAATGTTTATTTCATTTTTTTTTATTTCTTTGTACATTGGTTGCCTACTCCAAGTTTGTAACTTTCTCCCAATTCCTAGGATTTTTATGACCTGTATATATTTTGAATTTGTTGATTTTTTACATAATTGTATTGAATTGATTCGAATTGAATTGAATGGAATTATGTCAGTCTTGTTGAGGTTATCACAATATTCTACATTGTTTTGCATTCCACAAAATTCATGAACTTTGTACTGTACAGTACATGTATGTAGTTATTGCATTTTTTTTGCAGTGTTCTTATCCAGTAAATGATTTTTTTTTTCCAATTGCAAAATAGGAATCATAACAATCATTGCACTGGCTCACAGTCAGTCAAGGCAATTGCCCACTGAAATTTGCATGATAAAAATGGCATTATTTCTTTTCCTATAATGCACAATAATTTACAATAAAAAGAAGGTGGTTGTATTTCCTAGGGCACCCCGAACACTGAGCCACTAGATTATTCATTGAAAAAGATGCTATTTTGTGTAGTTAACATTAGAGGGTACATGAAATTTGTGGAATGCGAAACAATGTGGAATATTGTGATAATCTCAATGAAATAGACATAGCAAAAAGAAATATGTGTATGTAAGTAATACACTGTACCAACTGTGTACAAAATATGGATCTAATGAAATATTTCTTGATAACAGAGACCCTGCTGTGACTTATCAGATACAAAAGACACATTTGGGTGGGGGTGGGGTCCTATTCACCTGTATGTAATTGTGCAAAACATACAGGTCACTTCCATACATATGGGGATTCAACCGAGATTTGTGCTGCATTTTTTGGTCAATATACACTGTACAGTTCATGCTTCTGGTACACATTTGCAAATTGTAAAAATATCTTTCACATCATACATGATGAACACACCCATGCACTGTAAGAGTCTGAAAATAGAGTAATAGACTAGTTTGTCTCTTCAGGACAATAATTCATATCAAAGTCTATTGGTCACTGTTATTACACTGTAACTGAGTTTCTAGCTTGTATACTTTGCTAGGTTCTTAGATGGTATTTTTGCCATATTATTAGTGTACATGGTACATGTATTTACACAATGTTAACTTTTAGTCATGCAACAGAGATGCCCCCCCCCNCCCCCCCCCCCGCCCTTTAAATGTAACAATTTCACAGCAAGAACTTTTCTTAGTCCCCATTTTTTGATAAAGATAAGTTTGCTATACCTTATATGAAATTAATAAATAAATACAGTATCGGCCTACGGTTATACGGCCATCGATATATATTGGAGACTCTAAGTTTCACGGACAATGGGTTTATCAGTCATTAATGTATTGAATACACCTTTATCAGGAATGTACACAGAAACATGCTGGTTATCAGGGACAGTAAATTAAGTGTCACATGGTGGAGGTCTGTTGCCAATTTGTGCATGGTCTTTGGGTTGTTTATACAACAACTTATCAGGCATGTGTACCTCCCCCTATAGCGTGTTTGTACATTATCTCTCTTATCCGGCCATATCACTTATCCGCGATGGCTGCTGGTCCCAACGTAGCCGGACTTAATCGACGGTCGAACTGTATATTTTCCAATCAGTTCTTTATAATTCCAATTCATTGTTATTATCTTACAATCACATAGAAAACCATGGATGCAGCTGACTTCTTACAGAACGTAATCTACATCAACCTCAATCTGCCCGACATGGAGAAAGTGCAGAGGTATAGCGCCCTCTCTAGGCTATTTGCGAAGATTGGTTTCTACAGGAAGGCGGCATTCTTCAAGCGAGTCGCAGCAATGCAATGTGTCAGCCCGACTAATCCAAACCCAAGTTGGGCAATGGTATGTACTCTAGATTGTTTGTCATATTAAGCATTTGTGTTCTTGATTTTGAACACACAAACATAAGCTCATTATGCAATGAGGTAAAATCATTCATAATATAAAGATTCACATAATTCTTCACCTTTCACAATGTGTTGGGGCTGAAAAGACAGTTTGCATGAAAGCGAGGCATTTTAAGTTCAAAGCAAATCAACTGGCGTGGAGCATTTTGAAATTGAATTTTACATGTTTGTTACATTAATCTGAATGCCAATCATGATTCATGTATCATCTGGAGAAAAGCTACATACTTCCTGACCATAGCATATTTTATTCGTAATTTAGAGACACCTTACATAGAAGAACCAACCTCGCGCATGCGCAGTCATATTCGCCGTCGCGCTATTTTTGGGAAGTAACTTCCCAACAAGTCGCAGTCTTAAAATCTAAAAATTATCACTATCCGGATTTTGTTGGAAACAAACTTGGATTTACCATCGTAAATTACATCTTGTCAACATTCTTATGGATTATGGGAGAGAAAATCGAAATTGATGACGCTAAATCTAGCGCGGGGAACACCGTGGTGCGGACCTCAGTTCATGCGGCTAAGTCCGCCGAGGTACCCACGGCCGACCCGACAATTGCCGCCACTTCGCATGGCAGTAAACGCCCGGTGGCACCGACGAAGGGGAAAAAGAGTCAGCCCCAACAAGGGAATAAGCGGCCGAGTCATCAGAATACGAACAACATGAAAGGAAAAGGGGTTAATAAGGCCGCAAATTCCGAGAAAAAATCCGAGTCAACCACTGTGAAAACTCGTGCAAGTGAGAGTCAACACGATCCTACTTCGCCTAGCAATGTGAACTCCCGACTAGACAAACTCGAATCCCTCATTACGCAACTCATTGACGGGAGATCCTCGCGGCAAGTAGGTATTCCTGACGATGATTATGGCGGCCATTTTGATACGAAAAGCAGTGACAGGCCTGAGGAAGGCTGTGATTATGAGTATGAACATGATGATTAATATGATGAACAGTATGAAGCTGAGTTTGACAATGATAATGATAATCATGATTCTGCTTCGCACACCAATATTCCCACCAGCCAAAAGTTTTCAGCAGTGCCTACGATGGCTGCTAAATTGCAGTTCTAGTGGAGTTGGTGACAGCGTAGATAAAGACTTGGCTCAGACAGCTTAGTTTCTTATGAACAGTCTGCTTGAATGATGAGAAGGCAATCTCTGATGCACAGAATAAATATCCGCTGCCACAGAACTGTCAATATCCTGACGTACCGAAAGTTAACCCAACAATTTGGGATAAATTGCATCCAACCACTCGATCCAGAAATCTGAAGATCCAAAGAGAGAAAAAAATTACTGTGTCGAGGCCTTAGCGCTTATGTGAAATTGCTGTCCAAAGTTGACCAGCGTAGTGACGTGCACCAAGACATACTTGCACTTCTATGTAATGCCAATTTTGAGTTAACTCTTTACACGCCGTATTCGCATCCATGCACTCCCTGTAGCGTGCGGGGTTCGCATTTCACACTCAAACATAGAAACGGTTGTATTCACCCGGATTACACTGATTTTCCCAACACTAGCAGTAACCTCTTTGTATTGTTTACATTCCTCAAGTACTGGGGTATTATGTTAGATTCTTAAGGAACCAGAAAAATTGATAAATGCTATCAAGGCATCGTGATACAATAGGACAAAGGATTAGACACAAGTTCACTTTGAAAAGTACTTAAAAGGTCAATTACAATTAGACGCACTATTCACTGATAATCTCTTCATTCACATCTTATTTGGTGACTCATCTCTTTTATTACCTTGTAAATAGTCAGGTTTTTTTTGAAAACTTGTGGTTTACCGTCTTGTATTATTTGAATGGAGATGTATATTTTCAAGCAGGAAACTTAGAACTACATGTATGTTGGTTACAATTAGCCATTACTTTACAAAATTCAGATGTATATTTCCAAACACCCTATATGCACTAAGAAGGTATGTTAAATGTACTTCAACTTGGCTGTATTACATTTTTCCTGATTTCAAACGTTGTGTCCAAAGTTATTGCCAGTTGAAATCAGTTACTTATTTCCTTTCCCGATACTGATCGCTCTTTGAAATAAACTCCGCACGCACGGGATTCAGGGTCCCGCGCACAAAGAGTTAAACTCTTTGTGAAAAGATTTGATCAAGCCTGGGCTGAATGCTCAATATTAACATCTGTGCAAAGCTACTTCCCCAATCACAACGTACTTGTTTGGGGATTAACTTGGAAAGCGTGTTAAAGATATAAAGGATAAACACAGATCACTCGACAAGACCAAACTGGTCAGCGAAACCAGAAAACAGCTCCTCTGCCAGGCCTTTTTTAGGGCAGAGACCATGGAAAAAGAAACCATGGAACCAGAGACGCCCCCCTCCCGCGGCCGCGAGGAGGAAGTAGCCACACCTAACAAGGTGAGTGGCATTACATTTCATTCACATAATGTCGTCGCCTCACTGCAAAAAAGGGTTAACGTCAATGCATTGTCTATGGACGGGAACCCCTTTTTGCAGTGAGCCGACGATGTGACAGATAAAGTCGGAGGTCGGCTGAGGCTATTTCATAAATGGTGCAATATTACTTCAGACCCTTTCATATTGGCTGCTATATAGGATATAAGATTGAATTTCATGAATCGAGCTTTCCACCTGTTCGGTCTAAACCGTATTTCAATACAAAAGAAATAAACTAGAGAGTGAAAACATAGAACGAGAGCTCACAAAATTGAAACG
>JZLH01S0290902.1:0-13839 GCA_001188425.1 Eucidaris tribuloides
GGATAATCAAATTTGTAGTGATTATCTAAATTATTTAATCAACGGCAAATATATTTCAATTGTGAATTTCTCGAGATATTAGTGTCATGCCCTTATTTTGATGATGGAATTAAACGGTAATCATGTAGCTGACATTTTATATTCTTCTTTTGCACGAAAACATAACGGTTCCATTTGAAATATTGTAAAGTGAACATTCAATTTTTTACATCTCACAAAGGCTTGCAACAGTCGAACAGCTGTGTTAGTAGCAGAGCTACACTCAATGTACCAAATTCACCAATAGAGGGCGAAAGTAACCTCTTGTCCAATACCGGGGAGACTTATTTATTTACTGATGTTTCAGCCTGTTGCTATTTACTATATATCATACAATTTAACACAGCAAAACACGTTACCCTAGGAGATAACTGGCTTTAATCAGAATTTTTGCTGGGGAAGATTTGAAAGTCTCATCCTATGTAAAATTTTGTGCTGAATCTGAAAAATGCAGTCTTATTGACCGCACCATCCATTTTTAGGGTTTTGGCCATTTTTAGGCAAAAAGCGACTATTTTTATCATTTTTGGTAAAAATCAGATTTGGGGGTCAAAACTGTGCATGAGTAAGGTGAAACAGCCCTGCTTTATGTAAAAGAGGATGCTGATTCCAATAAAAGCAGTCTTAGTTACCCATTTTTCGACATTTTAGTCAGTTCGGCTACTTTTTGATAGAAAATGTCAAATTTTATCATTTTTTTGGTGAAAAATAAGATTGTTCTTCTGTAATTTAGAATTGGTTCGAAAGTTTTAGCAAGCCTTATCTACTTAGAAAATTGCGCAGATATCTAGCAAGTAGGATTATTGTGCTCAATTGTTTCGTTTTGGCCATTGCAGCCATTTTGGGGCTAAAAATATCTATTTTGGTCAAAACTCAATTTTTGGAGTTCTGCACTGGAATTCTCATGGTGGTTGCAAAGTTTGTGTGAGGACGATCGTAATTGACAAGTGTATTGATTTCCAAAAGTATTCTCATTGATACGAATCATGACATCTTGATTTGGAGGGAATTTTTGGGCAAAAAATGTCCCTTTTCATCATTTTTTGTAAAAAGTAAGATTTTAGGCAAAAAACATTTTTAAACGTTTGGGAAACGCATGACTTGTGAAATAGAAAATACAGATTTCAAAACATCCTTCTAATCAATGTCAGCCTTTGGTCTTTTGATCAAATTGGTCATTTTGAGGGCCAAAAAATGTATATTTTCATCATTTTAGTTAAAAACAGGTGTTGAGGTTCAGAAATGAAACTTTCCCCACTTTTGTCAAGTTTCTTGTGAAACTGGTCCCATTTGAAAAGTTTAGAGTCTCCTGCAAAAGGTTTTATTGAGTCTAATAACAACATTCTGATTATTTTGTCAATTTTCGGGACAAAATATACAATTATATCATTTCTTGGTGAAAAATAAGATTTTTCTTCTGTAATTCAGAATTGGTTCCAAGTTTTAGCAAGCCTGATCTACTAAGAAAACTGCGCAGATATCTAACAAGCGGGATTATTGTGCTCAGTCGTTTCGTTTTGGCCATTTCAGCCATTTTGGGGCTAAAAATATCTATTTTGGCTAAAAATACTTTTTCATGGTGGTTGCAAAGTTTGTGTGAGGACGATCGTAGCTGACAAGTGCATTGATTTACATATTCTCGTTGACACGAATCATGACATTTTCATTTGGAGGGAATTTTGGGGCCTAAAATGTCCCTTTTCATTATTTTTGGTAAAAAGTGTGATTTTAGGCAAATACTAATTTTAAGCGTTTGGGAAACGCATGACTTGTGTAATAGAAAATAGATTTCAAAACATCCTTCTAATCAATGTCAGCCTTTGGTCTTTTGATCAAATTGGTCATTTTGAGGGCCCAAAAATGTATATTGTCATCATTCTAGGTAAAAAAAAAAAAACAGGTGTGGGGTTCAGAAATGAAACTTTCCCACTATTGCCAAGTTTCTTGTGAAACTGGTCTCATTTGAAACGTTTAGAGACTCCTGGAAGTTTTATTGACTCTAATAACATCATTCTTATTTTGTCAATTTTCGGGACAAATGGCAATTTTATCATTTTTGGTAAAATTTATGACTGTGGGGTTAAGACTAATAATTTCCGGGAGGGTGAAACAAGCAGGACTTTTTTTTTGAAAAGTTTGTAAAAAAAAATGTAGACCACAAGAAAACATTCTAATTTACCTCATCCTTTCACATTTTGATCAAGTTGTCCACTGTTGGGGCCAAGAAGGGTGTTTTTTCCTTTCATTTTGGGTAAGAAAATATCACATTTTTCCCTCGGCAACTCAGTTTTGGTTCCAAATTTTTGACCAGCCTATCCTTGTATTTAATTATAAAGAGCATTTTGAATATAAAAAAACCCGTGTAATGTAATTTTTTTTTTTTTGGGGGGGGGGGGCATTTTTTGGCCTACATCTATTTTTGTCATTTTTGTTCAAACTCTAAGATTATTACTGATCATTAAGGGTTTTATGAAGGGTATGTGTAAAATGTACTAATTTCATTAAAAATATACAATATCATTGCATGTGATGTGTTTTGGTTACTTTGAAGACTTTTGGACAAATACATGTATGATATCTGGGGAATAACTTATAAACAAATGATTTATAAATAATGACTTTAAACAACCACTTTATACGTACCATGAACGTGCATACATGTATACTGCATACATGCATGAAGGTGCATACAGGTATACTGGTCACTTTAATTCCCCTTTTATGATGTCATTTGAACAGGTTTTACCAAAATAACAATTTGACCTTATTCCGGCCAACACATGGAAGTTCAAATATGATGTTTAAGAAAACATAATTTACACTTCTTACCAAACTACTTAGTTTTTGTAAGAAACGAAATAACAGAAAATTTATATTTTGATAAGATTATTGGTCGTTAGCATATTTTTTTTTCGACGAACCTCTGGGTTTATAACCTATCTGAGGGATGAGGTACGGGGATGAAGTGTCTTACTTAATGCTATGACTTGAACTCTAACCGAAATCTATACGTCATAGCGTTATAATAGTGACATTAATGATGATGAGTCAGGGGATGAAAATGACATTAATGATGAAGAAAATGTTATTTCAATATTGCAAACACTATGAGCTGATGAGCAAAGAATTAAGCAGGACTGGACTAGGTCATTAACCTCTTTATGGTTAGTATCTTGTGTTAAAGCCAAGGTATAGTTTTGGTAAATGGTATCAAAAATGTTATTCCTTGCAAATAAGTTTTTTGTAGATAAACCGATATGATCTATCAATGCCCTAAAAATTACTCGCTCTGAAACTCTCCTGTTTTCGAGATAATGCTCAAACTGTAAAATGTCGAGGGGAGGGGGACCCTGACATAACCCATAGCTAATGTATATACTACTAGATATTCTCCTCTAATTTAAACATCATTATTTGTCACTGTAAACAATTTTCTGTAGGTTAGATGTTTTCTGATGTCTGCGTTGACAATAGACTACTTTGTGAAAGATTGACAAAAAATTGTCCAATCGACCAAAACTTAACTTGTGCTTGTATGAATTGAACATCATGACATCTAACACGTGGCCAAAGAGTAAATAGCTAAAAAAAAAATATGGCTGTGATATCAACAATTTTAACACATTCAGTTACTACGACACCCCTGTCGACTGTCTTAACATCATTATTTTGAAAAATCAATTACTGGCTACATTCACTGCTATAATTTTGGCTATAGTTTTAGGGGCCGTGAATGCATCCAATTAACATTTTGTTTAATCAGTAACACCAATTGGGAAACAACAGTCTTTAATGACCACACCAGGCTAAACTTAACTACCCACAGCTTAATGAAAACATTTCCCTCTTTCTTATTGAATATATTAGTAATGGCCATTCTGTTTATATCATCTAAAAGTAACTTTCAAGAAATACATGTTACCTTCATTTAACAAAATTTAAGAAATAATGCTGAAAACCCAAAATTGTATGCGCAATAGTGATCTTTTGTTTGACATAAACTGTTAAATATCTTTGGTTAAGGGCTTATTGGATAAGACTCCACATGTCTTAGATTCCTAGTTAGTGTATAGCATTTGATTGTGCCCTTGAGAAAGACACTTTTTCAGTGTACCTCTTCCAATGAATAGTAATCTAAGCCAGAGGTCCCATGAAAAAATAATGCTAAGAAACAATTAATCCATCAAAAAGTAATTTTCTGTTATTTCTCATAAAAATATAATGAGTTTTGAATAGAGGTGACTAATATGCTTAATTAAACATTCTCATTGAATTTAGATGTTGAAAAAATGAGATTAAACTGATTATTTTTTGGCAAAGTGTTTAAATTGCCAAAATGTCTTAAAAGGACGGTTAAAGCGACCGGATTGTCAAGGACACAGGATACGTGTGACGTGTTTGATTATTTATGTACCCCACTGCAGATATCATATTTGACTAAAAGTCTTCAAAATGACCAAACAAATTCAAAAAGAATGTTAATTTAATTAGCATACTTTTCACTTCTATTAAAGGTAAATGACATGATTGGGGGTAGTCCTCAACTTGGGCTGAAACTACTCTAGAATCAAGTAAACTATGCAAGGATTCTCATGTGAAAATCTTGTAGTCAAACGTTGACTCATTCTAAAATAAACAATGTAAATATCACTCGTAGCACGGAAACCTGCTGTGTGGCTTTCTATGGGGCTTATTTTTATCTTGAGGCATTTTCAAGTGTTCCCAATCATGTCACTAACCTTTAAGCTAAATACTTGGAACAATTCGACTGTATTGCAGTCGTCATATGCTTCCACCCTTCTTTTGCAAGTTTTATAACCAGCAATAGGAATAACCTTGCATTACATTAAATTGCATTCATTACCTATATCTTATACTTAAATAATTGTGGTCTGTGATTCTGATATTGATGTCAATTTAATTTGAAAATAATCATGTTTTATCCCCAAAGTGAGTAAAGTGATCAAAATACAGAAAGATGGAGTTAATAATCGATGTTTTTATGATCTGCAGTTTTCTTTACATAAGTCATGCTTGTTTCACCCATCCCGAAACCAGTTGTGATCCCATAATCATAATTTTTGCTAAAAACGATAGAAATTGTCATTTTGTCGGCAAAATTGCCAAAATAATCAGAATATTGTTATGTCAATGAAACAACTTTGAAGAATCACTACACGCTCCAAATGAGCTAGTTTCACAAGAATATTGCCACCACGCTTACGGTTTTATTAATGAACGCCAAAACCCCTTTTTTTTAAACACAGAACAAAGAAAATATGCATTTATATGGCCAATTTGAGCAAAATTGATTAAGAAAAGTGATTTAGGAAATCTGCATTTTCTTTTACACAAGTCATGCGTTTCCCACCTGTCTTCAAAACAGTTTTTTGGCCAACTCTCACTTTTTATCCCCCAAATGATAAAAAATGACATTTTTGCCCCAAAATTCCCTCCAAATCAAAAAGTCATGATTCGTATCAATGAGAATACTTTTGGAAATCAATACACTCGTCAATTACGATCGTCCTCACACTAAATTGCAACCACCATGAAAATTCCGGTACAGAACTCCAAAAATGATTTTTGACCAAAATAGATATTTTTAGCCCAAAATGGCTGCAATGGCCAAAACGAAACAATTGAGCACAATAATCCTGCTTGCTAGATATCTGCGCAATTTTCTAAGTAGATAAGCTTGCTAAAACTTTGGAACCAATTCTGAATTACAGAAGAACAATCTTATTTTTCACCAAAAAATGATAAAATTTGACATTTTCTATCAAAAAAAGTAGCCGAACTGACTAAAATGTCGAAAAATGGTAACTAAGACTGCTTTTATTGGAATCAGCATCCTCTTTACATAAGTCAGGGCTGTTTCACCTTACTCATGCACAGTTTTGACCCCCAAATCTGATTTTTACCAAAAATGATAAAAATAGTCGCTTTTTGCCTAAAATGGCCAAAACCCTAAAAATGTCATGAGTGCGGTCAATAAGACTGCATTTTTCGGATTCAGCACACAATTCTACATAGGATGAGACTTTCAAACCTTCCCCAGCAAAAATTCTGATTAAAGCCAGTTATCTCCTAGGGTACGTGTTTATTGTATTAATTCAATCTTTTTAAAGGCAGCAGCCACGAGATACACGTGTTTGGGTGATAAAAAATGATCGATATCCCAAACTGTATTTGTGTTAAAATTGAATAAAATATCTAATATGGAAATCACGTCAAAGTCTTTGCCACCGTTAAATTATTCAGGACGGTACGCCGTCTTTAATATGTATCACTGTAAAAAATACTAAATACTTTTCTGTAACACTTTATAAGTTTATAAACACTTGAACACGCTTATCTGGTAATCATAAACACGTTTAAATAAAAATTCTGTGTATCACCTATACGATATCAAAAGTTTGTGTTTATTCTGGATTGCTTCATAAACACGTTTAAGTGTTTAGGTGTTGAAAACCATAAACGCGTCAACATATTTGTGAAGATATAAACACTTAAGTGTTTGGGTGCTCATAAAAATGTTCGTTGACACGTTAATGATTTTCAACACCTAAACACTTAAATGTGTTTAGGACTCATTTTACACGTGCTCAAGTGTTTACAAAGTGTTCCAGAAATAAACACGAACTTCTAATATCATACAGGTAATACACATAATTTCTAACTAAACGTTTATGATTTCCAGATTAACGTCTTCAAGTGTTTATAAAGTGTTACAGAAAAGTGTTTAGTACTTTTGCAGTGATGGAATATCAATGAAGAAAAGCTCTTTTTTTTCTTTATGAATACATAACTGCAGCATAAACATCAAGGATAGATCAAGACAATGCAATTTTCAGATGAAGTAATTTTAATGCGGACGGTATCATGATGCTTTGAAGTAGGAATCGATGTATACATTTACGAACATTTTACACAGGGCTATATCCAGGATTTTTTGGGGTGGGTTATGATCATGTTTTTTTTTGGATCTTTTTACTCTGAAATAATTTCTGGATGGATCATAATCAGGAGTTCTTGGACCTTTTCACATTGAAATAACACTTAACAAGGTGTGATTACAATGTACCTGATCAATGCTTTTTAATTTATGTCGTAAAAAAATCGGTAAAAATGTGGACCTTGGAAAATTTTGGTCGGGTCATACGACTCTCCCGACCCCCCCCCCTTGCATACACGCATGTTACCTGAAATAAGTAGCACGATGGAATCCTCATTTGGGGTTTAACAGATTCTAAAACTTAGTCCTTTTCTCAAGGTTTATGCTGCGAAAGTCTTGTGGTCAGATTACTCCTCCTTGTCGAAAATATACCGTCGGGAATTATGGTGGTGACAAGCAAATTTCGTCCTTAGCTTCATATGGGTTCAGTTTTCTATCATGGTCCGACTTTAACTTAATGCTGCCAAAAATAGTCTATTTTTTTTCTTCAAGGAAACAAATCAAAGACAAATCCTTCCAGCCTGGATAAGCAACCCATTCATTCACTGTAAATGTTGAATTATGCTTTAACTTAATTGGTTCGTGAGGCATATTGACTGGTTCTTTTTACATGGTGACCAGTGGCGTACCGTGGGTCAACTCATTGGGGGGCACCCAGTCATTCAATCGAAATTTCATTTTCAGACAGTGGATTTAAAGCGTTGTGTACGCCAAGTGTATAGTATAGGGGTATTGAAATGTTGGGGGTTGTTTTGCAAGTTTTGTAACAAATTTCAGTAATCTTGTATAAAATCGTTATTTTGATGTTTATGTTTACAGGAATAGCCCCTATGTTTTTACCTATGCAATTCGTTTAGTTAAAACGGAATTCCTTGAGCGAGCGTAGCGAGCGAGCGGTTTGGGAAACTTTGAAACTCCAGGAATAAAAACGCATTTTGTAGTGTAATCTTTTGAAGTTATTCTAACTAATTTATGTGAGCACAAAAGTAGTTAGGCCTATACGTGTTTATTGAGGCCTGTATTTTTCAGAGATGGCGAAGTATTGAAAACAGACCTTTGATACAATGAGGGGCTGCATAAGTTTTTATATGCGGGGGGAGGCTTACTATCCGAACATGTGGGGTATAGGGGCCCGCCTTATCCTTATAGGGTCACAGGCGGGGGACAGGGGCGGATACCCCTGAAGCTCATGAGTTTTTGCGGTTTTAACCACATCTTTCCCCTGTCGTAACACTTTTGTTTCTAGAAATGGAAAGTCGACAAAACTTAAAAACCGCCCCACTTTTCAAACTTTTTTGCTCTGCCTTTGGTGTGATTTTTTGTAATTATTATCAACTGCTGATAGCAGGTCATATTAAAAAATGGTGATAATTTGCCGGGGGTCAGGGGAGCCCCCTGAAGCCCAAGAGGTTTAGGGTTTTCTGAGCACATTTTGACCTTCTGTTAACACTTTAAATTAACCTTTCAGATTTTTAGTTTTTATTATTATTAGTTTTTTTTTTTTGGGGGGGGGGGGTTGGGTATGCGTACGCACCCGACGCAGCCTCCCCCCCCGCATGATACCGGCCTGTTATTCAGGTCGCATAACCCGCTATCCTATCTGAAATTAATGTGTTATAAAGGGCACTCAATGGCGAAACTAAATATAATTTTATAGGGGTGTAGAATCGCAGAAACTTGAAAGATGAATTTATTTGATTTTGACAATCTGCAATATTGCCTCCGCTTTCGCTGGTTCAAATTATTTTCCTGCGAGCGAGTGCAGCGAGCGAGCAATTTTTATAACAAAACTGTTTCCTTTGTGAAAATGGGGAGAAGAAGAATTACACACGGTCATAAACTCATTGCGTTATGCATTATGGTTAAGTGTATAAATCAGTATAACTTGTAAAGGCTTTTTAACAATGAAAATACATAACCCGCCGTTTTCTTGACCAAAAAAGCAAGCTTCCATAATCGTTTCGTTCTTTTATCAATCTGAGCACTGGGACAGGTGGAGTAGGTTGGGTGAACAGTTATCATAATTGCTTATAAAATATGCCCCAAAAGAGATATCTATATGTTCCGAAACATTTTAACAAATAGTAAACAATGCAATTCTATGAACACTACACTTGATAAAGATTTAAAACACGCATTATTCAGATTTATGAAATGGCCTGCCAGAGTATTCTCTATAAACGATGAAATCTTTAAATACATGTATCAAGCTCACTTCGTCTCTCTCGATAAGAATAAGTTTATCTCATCCAAATGTTTCTTGAAATACAAAAAAGTGCTGAACTTAACGTGACATCTCTGTCACGATGAATAACGTGAGACTACCCGAATATTCCCGTAGCACCACAAACCTATGCTGCCACTATGAGTAAACAAAGTAGTTTTCAATAAGTTTTCAATAAAAAAAAACAATTTCAATTAATATACACGTAAGGACTTACTACTTTAAAAGGTGATATAAGGCCAAATTCTAATCCGGGTTGCCCAGTTTTCTTTTTCTTTCTTCTTCCTTTCCTTTTTCCTTTCGTTTTGTTTTGTTTTGTTTTGCCGGCCGATTGGGGGGGGGAGGCACGTGCCCCCCGTGACCCCCCCCCCCGTAGTTACGCCACTGATGGTGACGACAAGGAATTATTTTGAGCAAAGTAAGCCACGTTTACTTTTAGATCGCATTGTCTGATGCGAAAGTGCAAAAGTGATTTGAGGGCGAGAAAGCATTCAAGAAGAAAACATTTTCGTAGTGAATATTTTAAGGTTTCAATCTCCATGTATTTAGGTCAAATTATCAGCAATGATTGATTTTTAGGATAGTCACGACTCGCAAAATAATCCGTGTTTACTTTGTACTCTTCACGTATGAGCCATGCCGATTCCCCCTCATTGCAAGCTGGTGACAAGATTTGAAGTTTACCGAGTACCTGAAAGGGCGATAACTCGGCATGTGTTGAAAACCAGAAGGGCGCTATCACTGCAAAAAGTCAATGCCATTAGGGCCCTTCTGGTTGTCAATGTGTATTGAGTTAACGCCCTTCCTGTTCTCAAACGAGGTATATTTGGCTCACGGTATTATAATAAAGTTTCGGTGAAAATGCTATTAGGTTCTTAATAACTTCATTCAAGACCTATGACTTGCTAATGATCCGTCCATATTGGCTTTCCCTTGTCTCATTGAAGACAATTCTTATTTGATTTGATTTGAAGATCATTTTGAGCTTTGACTGTGAGTTCCTGAATACATTTGTGCCGTTCCACATAAAATGGTACAAAATATGAACAAAATACCTTCAATAGTCAACAGATTTCCCGATTGCAAGATTACATCCCCCGATTGCAAGTTTACATCTCACATGTATGGACAGACAGATAAATGCACCCGCGGACTGGCACATGTGCAGACATAATCTGAAAGTTATGAGGTTTCTGCCATGGGCTCCGACCTTCTTCCGTGGCGGTGGCATAAAGGAGAGCTCAGTAGGTTCCAACTGCTTTTCTTCACAAAGTACGTTGTTAAGTTTATAGTTCTAAAAATACCGGATTCCTTAGAAATAGGTATATAAAAAAGTTGTACGTTTCTTTCAACAGGTTGGTGATATGGTTACATCACTGTTAAATACTATGGCACACCTAACTAATATGTTAAATGTTTACTTCGCATGTTGGGGTTTCACATGCTGGTATTCTTATGTTTTCCTTTTTACAAAAGTGTGATATGTCGCAACGCCATTAAAGACCGGGGGGGGGTGTTTCATAAAGCTGTTCGTCAGTTACGAACGACTTTACGCACGACTGGTGATACCTTCTTGTGCTACATGTATGCATGAAAAACTGATTAGCACCCAAGAAAGTATCACCAGTCGTTCGTAAAGTTGTTCATAACTTACGAACAGCTTTATGAAACACCCCCAGGTGTGTCTTTTTTGCACGCCAAAATTCTACATGTGCAAATACGTGTATCTATATATATATATATATTATATAATATATCGAAGAAAATGTTATTTAAGAACCTTACAAAGGTGTAGAAACAGGGGCGGCGGAACGTATGTTTCGTTGTGGGGGGCCAAAGCCAAAAAGCGACCTTATTATATCAAAAGGGCATATGGGCGCAAGCATATATTTTCACATCAGATTAGGTGCTTTGCTGAAAGATGCTTTTCTTTAGCGGGCCAATCTAACTCGAACCCAACCTTTTTTTAAAATGGGTTCGAATTTGAAACATGAATATCATAGGCTACACACTGATCCACGAAGCGAGGTATGCTCGGCGAGCGGTTGACGAAATTTAAAATGTTAAGTTGTAAAAACTCGCCTAATGTTTGTCTATTCTGGCGCTAATACGCGACTGATATTATTTGTCAGTATTGAAAAAAATACAGAACATCTGTACTTAGATTTCAAACTTTTCTGCTTGAAGTAGCTGTTCTATCACGGTAATGTAACTTGAGCAAAACCCTTTTTGAAGGGGATTTCTGATCATTTAAACATGAAATAGTACATGTATCTACTCGCGAGCGAGCGGTGGTTTTTTGGAAAATTTAGAAATTTTCAGATGTAAAACTCGCTTTGCTGCGTCTATTCTGGCGTTAATAAAAAGCACTGATTTTTGTAGTATTTAAAAAAAAAATACAGAAATCTGTCTAGATCAACTTTTCTGCTGAAGTAGCTGTTTTCTCACGGTAATGTAATTGAGCACAAACCTTTTTTGAAGTGGGATTTCTGAATCATTAAAACATGAAATATACATATATCTACTCGGCCCGATGCGAGCGTAGCGAGCGAGCGGTTTGGAAAAAAAAATTAAATTTTAAAGTATGTAAAACTCGCTTCTGTTGGCGTCTGTTCTGGCGCTAATTATACAACTCAGAATTTTTGTAGTGTCGTTAAAAAGATGAAGAACATCAAAGAATCATAAGGAATCAATGAGCACAAAAATACCATTTGTGAGGGCAGAGATTGATAAACCTAGTTTCGTTATAAATTACAAAGTGCATGATGCACATTGCGAAATACTTGAAGTTCTGCTTGAAGAAAAAGGGGCATTCTTCTCCTTACGAGTGATTTCTTTGTGAAGAGAAGAAAAAAAAAAAAAAAAAAAAAAAAAAAAAACAATGGCTGACCGGTAGGAAAAGCTACCTCAGAAAAACACATTTTTTTATCTTCAAGAGTATATAACATATGGCCATGTAATCACGAAAAAAAATTGGAGAGGGCCCAATTTTTTGCAACCGCAGACGGCATTCTATAAGATGAGAGGCCAAATGCCCTTCTCAGGTACAATTGTGCCTTTTGCTTTGAACAAAGAATTTTTCATTTCTCTATTCTGTGCCCATCAGACAGTCAGAGGCAAAAATTACATAGAATAACATAACAAAATCAGCCTCCAGTGACGAATGTGGTATATAAAGTTCCACTGCACTCAGTCAGGTGTATGCGTTCAAACCAAGTAAGGCACTTTACTTTAGGAAAAAAAGCATTATTTGCCTTCAATTAAAATGGGGGGGCGGGGGGGGAGAATGGGGGCAAACAGTTAAGCATGGCATAATTTTGCTACACATGAGGGATTTAAGAGGAGATTGCTAAATGCCCTTTGTAGGCACAAAATGTCATTGTTGAATATAATTTCACCTAAGTTATGTCTATCTGTAGCGCCTTACGGCCCCGTTAGTGCGCAAAAATCATAATGAATATA
The DNA here is from genome assembly GCA_001188425.1 of Eucidaris tribuloides. Lineage (NCBI taxonomy): Eukaryota > Metazoa > Echinodermata > Echinoidea > Cidaroida > Cidaridae > Eucidaris > Eucidaris tribuloides. Next base: position 12,684 of record JZLH01S0290902.1, read on the forward strand.
AAGAAGAAAAATATCGACAAAAATGAGATAGTAGAATTAAAAAAAAGGCGTCATTCACCAAAGGGCCAATTTCATTTTGAACAAAGGGGCATGCCGTCATTTCACAAAGGCCACATTTCGTTTTGAAAAAAAGGCATTTTTTGCATATCAATTTTTTTATTTTTAGGTGGGGGGGGGGGCAAGTGCCCCCTGCCCCCGGTTCCGCTGCCCTGGGTAAAACTAGAAACGAAGTTTTAGTGGAATCATAGTAAACGTTAGACTTCGATTTTATTTTGTGTCTCTAGTGACAAAAATTTTACTAGAAGTACTAGTCTATTTCAGACAGTGCATGCAGGTCCCCTTTCATCTCAATGGACAGTGCCACTGGGAGCTAAGTGCACGTAGATGACGTTGTATTCTTTTTGTACCTGACACAAGTCGGCACAGAAGAAGGTCAACCGTCTGGTATTGCATAAGCACTATTATAGGCCTGAAGTGAGATTTGAAACTGTGTGCCTATAGAACTTACACTACACAATTATTGTTTTTTGCTCATTCTTTCAAAATCTAGGTAATTTCTGATCTTCAGATTTCACAGGCAAGTCCTTTAGCCTAAGGACATGAATGATGTTTTGCTGTGTTATGGTAGGGTTGCAAATGAGAATTCCTACTTTTAAACATCATTTCTTTTCAAGGGGCAGGACATTACCGAGGCGTCCTACTGCAGACAATCCTCACTTATTGGTTTGAAACGGAGGTAATTCATACGTATGTTGCAAATTACTTTTGTCATTATGGACAATACTAAAACAGATACTAAACTGACATGTGTTTCCATCAAAACCTGAAAACAAAAACGGTCACAGTACCCGCACCGTCACTGATCCGTACCTTAAAGCCCTTGAGATATCTGTTACGGGACTAAGGAATTCATGAATTCATATAATTATTTCAGACATCTTTTAAAAGGATATTCTCAAATCGAAATCGAACTGCTATACATGAGGTAAAAGACGTCTAACAGATTTAATGCATTAAGTAGAGGCTTTTAGATATTGCAAAGTGTTTTCTAACTGAATCCTGGCGGAAGGCGTTCGAAAAGTATATTTGGCACAATTTTAAAGATTGAACTATGTTATCGAATTGTGTTCTGAGTGGTGTATCTTCTTGTGTGCCT
>JZLH01S0290935.1:2338-25169 GCA_001188425.1 Eucidaris tribuloides
TTCTTTACAAAGCATGTAAAATAAAGGTCACACACACTATAGTTTTCTTACAAAATTTAAAGTTTCACAGTCAATTTCAAATTTTGACGATTTGGGGAGCATTTTTTCCCACGTTTTAGATGACCTTTGACCTTTATACGTCACCAAACTCTATGAAATTTGGCCGAATGTTGTAAAATTTATTCTTTGTTCTTATCATCTGAATTATAATAGAAAATGCCTCCACACATTTTCTTTTTGAAAAGACTCATGAAATACGGTATTTTCATCAAAAAATTGCGGAGTGGTTGCTATGGTTACCTGGAAAGCATTCATGCGTAAAGATACAAAACTCGCAATAAGCAAAAAATATAACTTCAAAGTATTTATTTTATGAAAATATCAACTTGTACAGCTCTAGCAAAAGTGACCACCCCTCTGTAACTCTGCCACCAGACTAAGTGTGCCCCCAACGGATTCCTTTTCCGAGTCAGTCTGACCCAGGATTTTTAAGAGTGTATACTCTGATTTTGTCCGGCTAACTTTTATCCCCTCCTCTCCAGAGCATTCCTCAAGTTTTCCTCAACCTGCTCCCTGCTCTCTGAGCAAATAACAATGTGTCGCAGCTGGTAGTTTCTACCAACAAGAGAGCTGCAGTGGGACTGAGTTCGTATGGTTTGGCTATTGCCCAATCATATTTTTGAACCAGAGTGACGTCACACTTTGGTATTCTTACCTTCACATCTAGGTAACACGTTATCGATCGATCCATCCAGACACGTGACACGTGATGGACCAATCAATGTTGCCCTTCCAGTGCATGAAAACATTATGACCTCTCCGTGCTCGTAGTACTCCTTTGTAACATTCTCGCTATCCATGTGAACGACATTGACTGGGAACGGACTGGATGAACACTTCTCTGTGAATAAAACCAATCATGATGAGAAAACTTAAATCATTTTTTTAAAAGAAATTATTTCAAGGACCCATTAACATATCCAGCTGCTCCAAGAGACATGAGAATTGAGAGGATAACATTTTCAGACCAATAGTTCAAGATCGAATTGAAGATCAAATATACATTAATTTCAAGTTTTTGTAAAAACAAAATTATTAATTTACAGGCAACATCTTAAGTTTAATGAATTGTAGTAAGCATAATGTCAGGGAAAAATAATTCGCTACTACAATGCATCATTTCTTAATATTTTAGCACTTGCATGGACTTCAAGGCAGTGAATCTCTTTTGCATCCCTCCAACAGCACAACAAAACATCACTCATGCCCTTAGGCTATTTATGAAAAACATGTCTGTGAAATCTGAAGATCAGTAATCACCTAGAATTAAAAAAGAATGTGCCAAAACACAAACAATTACAATTGCTGTGTAGTGTACACTCAGTCTATGCTAGGATTTTTTTTGTCTCCATTAAACAGTAATTCAAACCAATGTCTAACGGTCACTATAATTCTACTAAGACTGTTTCTATTTCATATACTTTGCTAAGTACTAAGAGAGACAAATGAAAAATCTATTACATCGAATTTTCACCTCTTTGAATAATCCCTTTCATTTAACAATCATAATAAAAATGTCCGCCCTGGACTATTTAACATAACAATGTCAGAACTGTGATCCTTGGTATTTGTAACTTGTTTGTCGTGCCAATGCCGGTAACCAGCGTTAGCTCGGTGGTATCGTCCAGCCCGTATAGCTGTAGACGAACGGTTCAAAACTGCCGTTCATTTTTTCTGACATGTTGTTAAAATTATAGATCTGCAGTCCATCAAAATACAGAAGAGAGAAAATGAAATCTCATTACATCGAATTTTCACCTCTCTGAATAAACCCTTTAATTTAACAATACTAAGATGGTATTTTCTTCTTTATACCAATATATTTACAAAATGTAAATTTTTAGGCATGCAAAAGAGACGTCCTACTTTTTAAATTTCCGTGATTTTTCCCTTTCTTATCGAAATAGCTTCTCACATCACAATAATTACTTGGTTTTTTTTTACCTCTCAAAGCTTCCTATGCAATAACGAAGTGAAAAAAAAAAATACTGTAACTCAGATTTTTATTTATTTTTTCAAACTTCTGCTCGATTCCTTGAAGGGACAATTGTATTTTTTTCAGTCGAACATTGCAATATTACTTTGATTTCGATGATTTAATACCTTGCCATTATGGTGGCAATGGGTTTATTTCCTTTGAAGACCATCAACGTGTTACTGTGTGATGCCATCAGACAAAGGAAGGAACATAACGAAAAAACATAAACAAAAGAATGGTATAAAACTGGCATCTTGACACAAAATTATGACGCAACATCCACTAACATTACAATCAACAACAACAACAAGAAAGTAAAAGAAACATGCGAAAACATCGATGGCAACAGATGGCATAACTGACAAGTTTGCGGGAAGATTTCTATATGAACACATACATACTCACTGCATTGAAAACAATGGCAATATTGGCCTCACTTGCAGTAATTAAGCTTCATTCATCATATATCATGATTGTTTTATAGAACAAAATTGACAATTACAAAATAATAAAATAAGATAGAAAAGTCAACAGAATTTATGACTTACCCTAATCCATTATATGAGGATAAAACATGGCATTTTCCAAATCAACATTCAATACTTTTGTGCCACTCGAGCAAAGTTTTCCACCCCCTCCCTCCCTCCGACCGTGAAAAACCTTGACCATGGTACTACTCGTAGGCGTATCCAGGATTTTTCAATGGGGCCGAATAATGACCGTTCACAGCCAGCCAGCGGCCGAAAAGCCTAAAAGTGGCGAAGGGCGGGGGGCGACGCGAAAAAAAGTATCATGGCTGAATCCTGCCAGCTCCCAGCCAAACGTTTTCAAAATCGAGCCGTTTTTTCACCATGGACCATTCATTTCATCTGTAAAGCGGGGTGTAATTCCCCTGTGTTTGTTAACACCCTAAAACACCCTCCTGGATACGCGTATTGCACTGCTTAATATCATATATCAGGTCTTTGTGAAATAACTTGGGATCATAATTCTAGGACCATGCACTTGGGAGTGTACAATGGCGGCACAGATTTTCGATACTGACCTACCCTGTTTCATACTTTTTTATAGTAGTAAATTGAATTTAATTTCGGTTAGCGGTCATGCAAATACAATTTGACGTCAATATTTGATGATACGACTACAAAGCGGGTGCTTGTAACTTTATGAATGAGATACAAAGTCTACTGTTGTTCAAAGCTTGACCTGTTGGTTTATTGCTGAACTGCAAACACATTATTTTGTTAGTTCAAGAAGCACATGCTGCTGAATGGGGCATTGAAGAGACACTTTACTTGTTTGAGACTCTACAATGTGTCTAAAAAATAATTGTGCAAGTAAAAAGCGCCCTGTTAGGTAATGAGAAAAACATTTTTGTGACGTCATGCTTACATCACTATCAAGGACATAGTCTTAGCTTCCAAATGCCACTTGTTCTGTTCAGTTTGCTTGTTTAAATCCTGAGATATGTTCAGTTTACAACAAAAAGGTAAAATCACAAATGTGCCACTTTTACTGTACAGTCAATATAGCATCAGGCCCTCTTCCCGTAAGAGTGACACAGTTGTGATACCACCGTTTTGTTGTTTACAAGATATCTCGAGATCAAAACAAGAAAATTGAACAGAACAAACAGCATTTGAAAGCTAAGACGTTGCCCTTGATGTTGACTTAAACATGTGTCACAGCAGAATTTTCTAACTGTCAAAGAGGGCGCTTTCCACTTGAACAATTTTTTGAGACGTGCTGCAGCATGTCTCCAAAAATTCTGCAAGTAAAAGGCGCCCTCTTCGGCAATTAAGAAATACTCTGGCGACAATTTGCTTACATCACCGTCAAGGGCAAAGTCTCAGCTTTCAAATGCCATTTGTTCTGTTCAATTTGCTTGTTTTAAGCTCGAGATATGTTGTAAACAACAAAAGGGTAGAATCACAATTGTGTCACTTTTACTCGGGATTGTAGTAAAAGTGGCACAATTGTGATTTTACCCTTTCTTATTTAAATTAACATATCTCAAGATTAAGAGAAGCAAATTAAACAAAACTAACGGTATTTGAAAGCTATGACCATGCACTTGACGTTGACGTGAGCATCATGTCACAAGAGTATTTTCTAATTGCCAAAGAGTGCGGTTTTCACTTGCACAATTTTTTTTTGAGACACACTGTAGAACTTCACACGTTGTGTAAAGGACAGTGACATGATTGTGAGAAGTGAAAAAATACATCAAGAACGAAATGAGCAGGAAGTATAGTCAGCCTGAAAGGACTTGTCTTTAATTTGTTCACTTGAGGAAAACACGTATTATTTGCCAGTATGGGATTAATCTCCGGCCCTAATATAAACTATCCCATATGATAGCTAGATAACAACGTGCACCACTTTCATAACATTTTCTGATAATAATTGTACCACACACGGTAGAAGAGATGTATGACTATGAAATTCTCACAGCAGGAACTTCAATCAGTAGACTTGATTCTGGTAGCATTGTGTCCTAAATTGAGGGTTACTTCCACTCTTAGACTAGCCATTTCCGTTTAACCGCTGCTGAGACTATTACTTTGTATTCAGTTGAACGTATCCCAATAATTGATAAAAAATAACTTGGTAACGATTATATTAATAAAGAAAATAAATTCCATGAGCAAGAAAAAAAAATTGTCCATAAAAATCTTGCCTCAATGAAATAGTGTTTTATGACAATAAGGACGGTCAAAAAAAAAAAAAAAAGTAGAATAGACTTAGAGTGATCGGTCAATTTTCTTCACCATGTTCACCAGTACCTATGGGACGTAGCATCGTAGTTTGGAAGCATACAGTATAACCTATAAAAATGCCAATTTGTGTTATTATCTCATCCAGTTATGTTTGCTATTTTATGCTACATTATACAAGGAAAACTTGAATTCGGATAAAAACAACAATTCAGTTGAACAGCTAATTGAGTTACGTACTGGGATATTTTTCATAAGGCAAAAAAAAAAACAAAAACACGAGTTTGGAATGAAAATATGTAGTTATATAAAACTAAATCCAATTATATTTACATATAATATCTACTTTCAAGTATCCTCAAGTGTCCCGAAGATTCCATAATACATTTTACCAGGAGCCGTTAAGGATTATTTTAGAATTCATTCTGATATATGCAATGCAGGTCACAACTGCGAGTATAATATATATGTCAAAATATCAAATTTCATTAAGAAAATAATTCTATCAAAAACCTAGGTGCAATATTGTGCAATACGTCACAGAAGTCAATTAAAATGCAGCGAATGTTTTATGTTTAAATGCTATAAAAATATGATTATTCAGAATGATTAAGTCTTTCATGGGGTGTTGCATGTGTACATGTAATATGCAATTCCTGAAACATGAAGGTGACATATCTGGATCTTTGATTTGAGTTGCTGTTTGCTGTTTTAAATTTCATATTTTGTTCTGTTTATTGTTTATTGTTTTTGTGTCTGATTACGTTCTATATTAGGGATTTTCTACACCAAGCTTATGCTTTGGGCCAAATTCATTCCCCATTATATTTTTTTCCTATTTTTACATTTGAAATAAAAACAAAATGCTGAATTTATTTGATCTGATTTCATACATTGATAAGAAACGCATAATATAGATTTCTTTAAAAGATAGCTTGTACATGAAAAGTTATTAAGAAGTCTGCTTAGGATTGATGATTTGTAATTTTGTATCGAATTACCGTGTATTCTGTATATTGTTTCGTAACCATGTTGCTCGGGTAACGAGCAATCGCAGTATATGTATACAGGTGGCTATCTCTGTATGATATAATGTATTCTCGTTATTTTAGTTTTTATATTTTGTTCTCTTTCTTTAATTCATTCTTTCTTTTTGCTCTCTTTTTCCTACGTCCCGCTTCTTCCTTTTAACGTCCCTTTTGTATGTCGTTTGTTTAATACGACTTGAATATTATCATTTAGGGACCTACGTATTCAATACGAGCTCCGCTTTTTAATAGGTCCCTCACATTTCATGTTTGTTAAATTGTCTTATCTCTTGATCACGACATTATATCTTGTATTTGGTTTATCGATTGTATTTTTATATTTATATTATGTTTGACATGTGGAACAATAAAATCGATCAATCAATCAATCAATCAAAAAAAAAAACCCTACAGATCATCACGCATTAAATAGCATTGTTTTGTTGTTATTTTGGTATCAAGAACCAATTTTTTTTGTTTACAGAAGAATTATAGTTATGCCTGTAAATACCCAGCTATAGCGTTATAACTTAAGCATCTTTCCGCCCTTTTTGTATTCATTAGAGGTTACTTTTAACCTTGTGATTTCCCAAGTTTATGTAGCTTCGATCGTACGTGCTCTTCCGTCACACCTATCTCAGCCGTAATCCAGTGACACCATTTTAATACTATTTACTCAGACTTTGACCCTTAAATTCCAGCTCAGTGGAATGTCAAATATTTCATGTTATCAAGCACACGAGAAGTCTCTCACATGATATAACAAGCTACCAACACATGAGGTTATTGCGTAATTAACAACATGTTGTCTATCAGAGGTTCAGTCAGAATGATTTCGCAATGGGATTCGAAACACATAAGGGAGAGGTTATTAAAACGCTTGTCATCAAAAGCAAACTGTCAGAGGAGGATTCCAGGAGTATCTTTCAGTTTCGGTTATAAATAATAAAAAAAAGCTGGTTTTATATGTAAACCAACTTCCTTCCAAATATTGGAGAAAATTTAAATTTGACGTTGTTATTGCTATATTAGGCTAACAATGACCACATATGAAGAGACATAAAAAAAATTGTGTTGTCTTAATAGAGAGGCTTTAGACAAGCGGAAGTACTGTAATTTGTCAGGGTCGGTAAAAAGGGTCAAAGGGTCAAATTCTCACAGCGTCTAGAGGAAACTCCAGTCCGCATGTTTTCATTCTCATAGAATCATGCACAATTTTTAGCCCCCCCCCCCACAAGTGTCTACCTAAGTGGAATAATTCCCCGGGGGGGGGGCACTCGACAGACAAAGTGATACCTACGTGCCGCACTGAAATCGAAAATCGGGGGCTCTGGAACGGGCTTGAGCGTAAAAAATGGGGCGTCTCTGAACTGGAGCTAAGGCTTCAAAGAAGCCTCAAATGCTATGCTCTGGACATGCATCGCGGCGAATTTCCGGCGGCGCCGTTGGCCTCTGGCTCCGGCCTGCGCCCAAGTCGAAAAATAGAAATGCGAAACGGCGAATTTGGGGGTCTCTTGATGGCAGAACTGGAAAAATCAAGAATTTCTGTGCTTCGAGAAATTGTAATGCTCCTGGAACGAAATTTGGGCTGAAAAGGGCGGTCTCTACCGCGGACATACGTATTTCACACAATTATAAGGCCCCCCCCCCCCCCACCGAATAATCGCTTACTTAAAGCACAAGGCTAACAATGATTCACAGTGTTGAAAACTTGAGCTACATAATCCTCTGTGCCCTTTGAGTCTTAAAAAAAGGTCTGAAGCTAAAACCCTGAAAAATAATATTTCAAAGCGATTATTTAGTGCTTTAAAAATGAAAATCAATGAGTCCTCAGGTTGACCGGAATCACCATGCCAATTTCCTGACATAGACTTACTGTGTGTAGATCTAGGCTATTTTATACTCCACCGCAGTGGAAATTCATTGGTGACGTTCATTCATGTATATCTTCCCAGTGGCAGTATGACTCTCCAAACTTTTGTATTCTAGTGTGTTTATTTGTTCATTAAGCACTAGAAGCACTAGCTATGTAGCTCAGATATCTCAGTTTGATAATTTCTTAAATCTGCGCTCCAAAATGTCAGTCTATGTCTTTAAGCAAAAAAATGTCTTTAGGGTTGGACTTACAGAATGATGTAATTGTATTATTTTAGGTGACTATGCAATAGCTGCGTAAGAACACCCACACACACCCACTCACACGTACACATACACACACACATACACACATACACACAGACACGCACACACAAAACACATGCACCTAGACACACAGACACACACACACAAACGCACAGATACACAAACACAACAAACAAGTATGCACACGCACATAAACACACACACTTATATTATTTCTAAATAATTTTCTAGTGAACATGGCCATTCTGAATGCTGGCAATTTGCCTATCTAACACATAACTCTTTCAAACAGCTAACCACACTGTTAGTTGAATTATTTTCAAAAGGAATGATTGTAATATCCTATGCTACTTTCAATTTTTCATACCTAAAACTTGCTTCGAGAGACCATAATACCGGGCAAGTCAGTATATTGCCTTTGTAACAGACTCAACATCAAAATAATTTTCCCCTCCCCACAACAGAATATATAAGCCTGTATAAAAACATGTAGTATATTCAATACCATAACAAAATGCTTGCGTTGTCGCCGGTTGCCATATGTCATTTCCGGTGCAGTAGCTATAATCGTTGCCCAAAAATGTGTACTCCCCTGACGAATTACAAGTTATGGATATCTGCTCGTAGTAGCTGTACTCCCGTCCATTATTAGGCGGTGACACCACCACCCGACTGGCATCACTCACAGGAACATCGGTGGAACATATAAATGCAGGATCTATCAGAAATATAAGGAGTGAGGAAAAAGAATTCACTTTAATCCAAATATATGCATGCATAAAATTAAAAAAACTCAGATGTCAAAGGTACTGGCTAACATTTACCACAGTTAAAAAATCTGAGCTACATGATTTCCCATGCTACCAGTGTCTTTGATAAGGTCTAAAAATGAGGCTCTGAAAAAAATTGTATTTCAAAATGATTATTTAGTGCTTTCAAAAAGTGAAAATCGTAAGTTGACCGGATTCACTTGCCCACTTCCTCCCATAGACCTACTGTGTGTACACCTACGCTATTTTCCACTCGCCCCGAGTATTAATCGTTATTCATGCATAACTTGCCATTGACAGTGTAACTTTCCAAACTTTTGTATTTTAGGGTGTTTATTCGTCCATTTGAACACTACTATGTAGCTCAGATATCAAAGTTTGACAATTTTTTTAAACTGAAGGTCCACAATGTTAGCCTATCACTTTGAAATCATTTTCTAAGGTTCGAATAGTGATAACTCCTTTTGATTGTAGAATTGACGTTTTAATCCAGGTTGTTTTAGTGATTGAAAAATTGTATCTTTTCAATATGAATAACAATGATAATGAATAGGTGATAATAATCATAACGAGATTTTGTAATACACCGAAATCTATCTAAATAGAATCACACAGGAAACATTACACACTTAAAAATGAATAAATTCAGCTTTAAGGGCTAAAAGCAGAGCAGTTTCCATGACGTAAGTTTTCAAAACAAATTTAGATTGAGTTATGGAGGTAGTTATTTTTATTTCTTTTATTTCTTCAAATTTAATCCATGCACCAGATAAATAAAAAATGTTGTACCCATTGATCTCTTAACAACAGATTGAGTATAAAAAAATCTGTCGCAAGAACGAAGAGGCCGGTTAGGTTTATGAAGTTTAAGCAGTTCCGTTAAATAATGATAAGTTAAAAATGTGACGTTTGTAATTATTGCCTCTCATGAGTGTCAATTTCGATGGAAAACTCTTTTTTGAGCCATTTCGTTTTCCATGTTTTATAAGTTTTATAGCATTTTTATCGTGGAAGTACGTGAAAAAGTGTTGAACGTGACTGATTACTTGAAGCACTTCCGAATGTTTCCGTGAGAATCATCAGATAGACCACGGGAATGATTGAGAGCTAAAATACTGAACAGTATTTAAGAGACATTCAAATATACATTGCGTCCCAGAAAAAAGGAAACCGAGATTGATGAAGATATTTTCATATCTTATCAACAAATGTGTAAAGAAAGTCATACATGCTTGGAAAGTATATTTTCCCTTCTTTCATTAAATACCAATCATGGACATTTTATTCACGCATGACTGAGCAAAAACAATCAGCAGGGACACAATCATAAAATCGTTTGCACGAGCAGATTTGAAATTTAAACTGTTATGTTTGAATGTACTAAGGATATCTCCGAATATTGTAGAGCATCATTAAAAAGGATATTTTATCCCCTTTCCTTTGATACCGCATTTGGGAAAAATGAGAAATGCATGATTGAGAAAAGACAATTTGAAATGATGCTTGCTTTCAGAAATGTTCCCAAATGCATTCATTAACCTTGCAGTCTGGAGCAGGCAGCCAATAACCAAGAAATTACCATGCGTGCAGGATCCAAGCAAGCTATTGTGTGAAGTCAACTGTGTGTGAACCCTTTTTTTCTGTTCGCTTCTAGTTAATTGGTTCAAATCCATTCGTTTTGAAAATCATGCTAAAACGAGCGTGTTTTCATTTTATTTGTTTTGTGGCATCATTCAATTTTTACGCATGAGGTGACAAATTAAAGAAGAAATTATGAAACTTTATGTGATGCCTTTATTTTTTAGCAAAATAATCACATTTACTGTACGGAAAATGGACTCAAAGATGAAACTTGTGCGTGCAAATGAAATTTTGGTAGCATCATTTTCTATTCTTGTAATTCAGTCATGCGTGAACAATGAATAATGAGATGTGTATCAAATAAAAGAAGAGAAACAGAGGTTTACAGACATATATAATTCATTTGAGAAATTATTCAGTATGACAGAATATTTTTGCCATGAAATCCGATTTCCTTTTTTTCTGGGACACACTGTATAGCACCGTTGTATAAAAATGCAGTAACAGGCAGACGAATAGATAGATAAATAGATAGATAAATAGATAGAAAAATAGATAGATAAATAGATAGATAGATAGATAGATAGAAATATGGAGAGATGATACAGACGGAATCTGATAGATATATAAATAAATATGGATACATAGACAGACAAAATGTATAGATGTAGGCCTATAGGTAGATATATACATTGATAGATATATAAATAGAGAGAGATAGACTGATTGATATAGACATGCAGAAACAGCCATAGCACTATAATTTTATGGATGTAATTTTAAGACGTCTGTTGGTACATGGAATGATATACATGTATGTAATATCAACAACTGTATTTTATCACAAATTTCAGGATTTGAATTAAACATTTTGTGGGAGACCTACATTGCGCATTGTAACTCGCCTCATTTTTTCTTCCTCTTTGAATCAGGGGTAAATGGATGTTACGAATAGGCCTATAAAGAAACAGACACTGTAATAAGGAAGTAAAGAAAAATTGACCGAAAACAGTCAAACTAAAAGCAGTCTACTAAAAGATTGAAACCGTCTTTGTGAACTTAGGCGGATCGCCCCATAACATCATCGATAGATATTGGCATAAAGTGCATGCTATTAATCAATCGTAAGAAGTTACTAAGTACTAGAACCAAAATAAGAGCTTTAATGAATTCTAATCCAACTTACCTTGTCCAAACGTTTGCAGAACGCAGCAACTTAATCCAATAATGAAACAACAAATGATTCTTCTTCCAGACAACATAATGATATATGTATTTGTTTTAACTATTCAGTAAATCAAATGTCTTTAGATCCGGGAATAAAATAGAGCAAGATTTCGTGCAACACAGAATTCACCTTAAGAGGAGGAGTAGGCTGGCTATCGGAAGTTTACCTATCAAACCACTACCCCCGTGGTCAAACTAAAACCCAGTACGATATGCCCAATCAAACACTCCCGCATAGTTCGATTTCTTAGTTAGTAATAAACTCCTGATAGGCAGAGTGGTTTTTCGCCGCGACATACGATAGTAAAGACTTGTTAGGGAGAAGAATTGGGTTGGCCATTTAGGCCAACTAGATTAGTCACAGATATAATTAATGAGGTCATAGTGCATTTTATCTGTGCACTGAAAAAATCTGTGGGGTTAAATGTTACACCAATGGGCAACGCCATTGGTGTAACACTTCACATCCCAGTTTTTAACACTACTGATGAATTTTAATACTATAATAATTACTTCTAACACCAATATATTAACAAAAAAAAAAAACGTGTTAAAAATGAACACCAGGGGCCCGTTGCAAAAAATATTAACCGGAGAAATTTATCTGATTAAATATGAAAACTCCGGTTAGAATGATTAATTAACTGTACATTTTCCCACTGAAAAAAAAAATAACTGCGGTTAAAAGAGCAGGAGTTCTACTCCCGTTGAAGTTTTGTGCAATAAGCCCATTACGTGACGTTTATACTGGGCAAGACCCCAGAGTCCTGTTTTATTTTTTTATTGTGTCAATTAACTTCACCAAGTTTGGATGTACAACTCAAACAATTGTGATCTGTAGACAAATTTGAAAACTTTGAGCCTTTGTTTCTCAAAAGTAGTATCATGTGACTTCAGTACTTCTTATTCTACAGTCTTCAATTTGATTAACGTGATCACGGTACTTTTCATATTACCATAGGAAATAACCGGGGTTTCTCTAGGGGTAAAGTTTTATGCAATAGGCCCCGCGTGTCAAAATTAACACCCAGTCTTTGTAGTATGGTGTTTATGATCAATACGTCAATTCGCGACAATGTCGTGGGGAAAACGTGGTGAGGAATGACCACCCCCGACTACCCCACCGCCGTGGTAACAACCTTTGTGTAAACAGGTTAGTTTGCCACCGATGATAAATTGTAAACATTGACTTCTGTCCATTTAATCACATAATATAAGATACTTATATCACCTATAAAAAGAAACAGTTCCATATATGAAGCCAATCAAATTTGGACCTTAAAATGCGCTATATATCTTGTTTGCACTTGCAAATTTCATAGACAGGTTTTTATTCACCGGTTCGGTTGCATGGACTCTGGACATTGGCTTAAATATTTTTTGGTTATTATAGCCGAAGTCATCATACTTTTAATAAAAGAAAGTATCATCAGACACGAGAAATAACAAACATAGGGAAAAGGATAGTGTGACAAATCAGTCATTGAATCGTATTTTTCACCTTCACTGGATATTTTTTATGCCTCCGCAACGAAGTTGCCGGAGGCATTATGTTTTCGTGTTGTCCGTCCGTGCGTCCGTGCGTCTGGCCTTCCGTCCGTCCGTCCGTTCGTCCGTCCGTCCGTTACCGGTTCTCGTTACCGCGATAACTTAAGAACCGCTAATCAGATTTTGATGTAACTAGGACCAAGTATGTACTATGGGGCAACAATGAACTGATTAGATTTTGGCGCTGAAAGGTCAAAGGTCAAAGGTCACCGGGCCTAAAATATGTCTGATTTGGGCTCGTTACCGCGATAACTTGAGAACGGCCGATCGGATTTTGATGTAAGTTGGGTGAAGTATGTATTATGATGCGACAATAAACTGATTTGATTTTGGTGGTGAAAGGTGAAAGGTCAAAGGTCACAAGGCTCCATACTTAGTGTCTTTACCATGATAACATGAGAACGGCTTATCGGATATTGATATAACTTGGGTGAAGTAAGTGTTATGAGGCACCAGTGAACTGATCATATTTTGGGGTTGAAAGGTCAAAGGTCAAAGGTCACGAGGCCCCATACTTAATGTCTTTACCACGATAACTTGAGAACGACTTGTCGGATATTAATGTAACCTTGTTGAAGTGCGTATTATGGGGCATTGATGAGATTTCAGAGTTGAACGGTCAAAATGTCACGATGCCCCGAACATTTCAAGTTTGGAATTGCACGGGGGTGCGGAGGCATACCCCATCGGCTGCGCGCAGCCGAATTGCTCTAGTTTCAATATAAATTTGATTTGTTTCAGATATAATTAAGTTATATAAGTTAAATTAATACAGGGATAGAAAAGCAGAAAAGTTAGTAAATTATGTCATTCGTGTATACTGCTAATCTCAGTACAGTCATGATGGAACTAATCTAAGGCAATACGGCTGTGTTGTAATCGATGGATATGCCTCCGCATACCTACGATTATACATTGGAACAAAATTTGTTCAATGTATGCTTAATACTCGTAGGTATGCGGAGTCATAAAAAAGAAATATCATGTGGTGAACGTTGTCTCTGTTGGTATTCGAGGCTCTCACAAACTGGTTATGGGGTGGATAAAATGCAAAACGGCCCACATGGGCGTGGCTAAAACAATTCAAATGGGGGGGTGTACCCAGTAGGACTTTTCGCTCCGGCCCGAGATATAAAACAACCCCCTCCCCCAACCCCCACCCCCACCCCTGCCAGGGTCCTTCGTTATTTTTCCGACATACTCCTTTGTATACCGGGTGGCGACAAGTCAACAAGCCAAACAAAGGTCTTTCTTTATTTTAATCGACAGAATCAAAATGACTGACAACGTCCCGACACATACATACTCACACACACACTCAACACACACACACACACACACACACACACACACACACACACACACACACACACACACACACACACACACACACACACACACACACACACACACACACACACACACACACACACACACACACACACACACACACACACACACACACACACACACCTACACCCACAAACACAAACACCGGCGTGATGGCCTAGTGGTTAGAGAGTCCGCCTCACGATGGGAAGGAAGGTGGCGGGTTCGAGCACCGGCCGCAGGGGCGGCAGAACGTATTTCGTTGGGGGGGGGGCAAAGCCAAAAAAGGGCATGTGTCAAAAGGGGCATTGGGCGCACTCACATATTTTCACCATCAGATTATATACGTTTTGGATTGAAGTAGACAGGAATAAGATGTTATGCAATAAACACTCAGACAAAACACATAAAAAACGGTGATACTTAAAGTGATAGGCTAACATTGTGGGCCTTCAATTTAAAAAAAATTGTCAAACTTTGATACCTGAGCTACATAGTAGTGTTCAAATGGACAAATAAACACCCTAGAATACAAAAGTTTGGAGAGTTACACTGCCAATGGCAAGTTATACATGAATAAACAATAAAACTCGGGGCGAATTTTATTAACCTAGGTGTACACACAGTAAGTGTATGGGAGGAAATGGGCAAGTGAATCTGGTCAACTTACGATTTTCACTTTTTTAAAGCACTAAATA
Source organism: Eucidaris tribuloides (assembly GCA_001188425.1). Taxonomy (NCBI): domain Eukaryota; kingdom Metazoa; phylum Echinodermata; class Echinoidea; order Cidaroida; family Cidaridae; genus Eucidaris; species Eucidaris tribuloides. The sequence goes on from JZLH01S0290935.1 coordinate 17,417, forward strand.
ATCATTTTGAAATACAATTTTTTCAGGGCTTCATTTTTAGACCTCATCAAAGACACTGGTAGCATGGGGAATCATGCGGCTCAGATTTTTTTAACTGTGGTTAATGTTAGCCAATACCTTTAAGTGCATTTCTTTCCCTGTGCTAAATGTATTCTTCTTCAATTTTGGGGTTTTCATTTCTCGCCAACCAATGAGATCGCGCGTTCGGCGCGGCTTCGAGCTAACCTGACATGACTGATGTGTGCGGCCAGACGCGTGTTAATCCCGCCGTATTAATTTATGCACCTTTTGAATTAATAAGCTCCTCCTCCTCCTGTAGTTGTTTTAGACTCTCTTGTTCCAATGGCACGAGTAATCCAAGACGTATAATTAACAGCAATTTACTAATTGATAGGGCCTTGGTGAGGAAAAGTATCACACAACACTTTTCATCTACGCTTTCTTTTTAACTATTATGTAGCATAATTCCCACAATGTCCAAAAAACAACAACCTAAATTCCCCTTACTTGAACGGAAACCCCACCGTTTACCTTGTCCGGCTAAGTGTGCCAACACCCCGTAAAGATTACACACATAAAATTTTACCAACGTTCAAACAAGCAATTCGATAAAACGCTGGTAAAAGCAGAAAACATTTCAACGTGCATTAGCATAACGGTAGACAAACATTAATTGTCAACGATACAGTCCGAGATATCAGTCATTTACAATTCAAGAGGCGTGTGATCTGTTTGAAAGAGAACGTTTATTCCTTTCCTTGTTTTACAAGAGTAAAGATACAAACAAAATTCATCTTTGATTAATGAAATATGGCAACTTAGAAATGTTAGAAAGGAAATATAATAACGCAAGCCTGTTTACACAGAATGAAAATAACATCGTAATATTGATTTCTGGTGTAGGAAAATCTCCCATCAGAGTGCTCCTTTTCGTTGGCTTTTATCTGATATGATTAGGTAAATGGTGACCAGAGACTGACTTTCAAAGTTCGTCTTTTTATGATAAAGTGACAGTTTACCTCAAATTAACTAAGTATTATCAGGATTAGCAATCAAAATATAACATTGTTTTTGCTCGATTGACTGGTCACGGTTAAAATATTTACAGTTAAAGTTGTCCCACATAATACAGTCATCGACAAAAGTTTGGAATATTTTTATTTCATTGCATAGACATATTTTAAAGTGCAGATTTCTTGCGATTAATAATCAATCACCCATGCAGAACAGATCATTAGTAAGTTGAAATGAGCTCTACACACTGCATGGCGGCACCAGGGTAAAATTTAGGAGGGGCGAAATCCGTCGGGAAAAATTGTGCTTGTCAAACTGTTTTTACTAGCCAAACTGCAGGCCAAACAGCGACCAACTAGGGGGGGGGGGGCTGATGATGACGACAAAAAAAAATGTTGCCCGCTATTTTTTACTAGCCAATTCCACAATACTTGGGTGCGAAACTTTCGAAAAACAGTAAAATTCTCGTCATTTCAATAAGTTTGAAAAAATAGGGGGGCGGCCACCCCCTATCCCATGTGGTGCCTCCTGGAGCCTCTACTTCAGGACAAGAAACCCAGTTCTTGGTATTGAAAATGCATTTGGTACAAACATCATATTCCAAACTTTTGTCCATTTCTGTGATAGTACCTCAAGAGTATGATAATTTGTGTAGAAATCTTGATACAGGTGTTATAAAGTTTGCAAGCTATCTTTTGTTTCAGCACTGTGTCATTTTGATACATAGAACACTAATAGATGTTATGACTGAGCCTTGTTTTGTTAAAATTATGTTATTCTATAATATTATCTTTCCGCGAATAATATGAAATGTAATTTGTACCCTGTATATTGGGAAGATCAATTAACTCATCAAATAAATGTAAATATACGAATTTCATTTTAATACAATATATATCAAGAAGAATCATTTAGAAATCAGGGCAAGTGATTGCTCATATAGTCACTATAATGACGATTTTATCGAAATTATTACTTCATAGTGCCTTGACATAAACATGTGAAATAAATGTAAATTCCCTAGATTATGTCAAATCGGTAAATACAAAAGAAATCGAAATCATAAATTAACAATATGCAATAAAATCCACAATGTACAATGAAGGAAAACTGTAAATCAACAAAATGTAATAAAATACACAATATTTACAATCAAGGAATCAAATGAAAAATATTTTGAATGAAATGAATTTTTATATCTCCATTAAACAAAAGAAACATTAGTTTCAATATACATGTACATTATTGAAAATAATGTGAACAGGGGTTTTGAACCATATTTCGGATGGGGGGGGGAGGAATGAAAACATTCCAAAATTTTCGGCGCGCTCTGCTCGCGAAATTGTAGTACAGATATTTGTGACGCGCCGAAAAATGGACAGTTTTGAATGTTTAATAGTATTTTATGCCATGTTTAACGGTTTTTATAGTGCTTTCCAATGCTTTTTAAAACATATATTTTGCATTGCATATTTATGATTTTTTTTTCAAGTGTTCAAAATTATTGGGGGGGGGTGCAAATCGATATGTCCCCCCCAATATTTTCATTGGTGGATCAATCGCCCCCGCTGCCCCCCCCCCATGCGCATCAAACGCCTCTGAAAGTAGTAGTGTGTCTATGCAATGGCCGCTGATAATAAGATAAGCAGATAACAGTCTCTGCAAACGTACACGGCACCACCTAACCAGCTTTGTGTCATTGTGCTACATCAGGGGCCCGTTGCATAAAACTTTAACCGGAGAAAAATTCCGGTTATTTTAACCAGAGTTTTTCTCCTATTGGAAAATGCATGGTAAAATTACACTAACCGGAGTTTTCATATTTAACCAGAGAAATTTCTCCGGTTAAAGTTTTATACAACGGGCCCCAGGATTGCAGATAGTGTTAAAGTTGTCCAGTTGCCATTTATAGAGGGCGTTTCACGAAAGTCCTACGATAGACGAGGCAGATCCTCGACAGTTCACGAGTCTGGGCGAAGATATCTCGGCAGCGATCGATAGCAGCTTCTTACTCGGGTGTGTGTTACTCGATGGAAAGAATATAGTCCGCCGTATATGCCCTGCAGAAGGGCCCTATATAGCGTATGTTCCCGGCAGAAGGGCCTTAACACTAAATTGTCTGGAATTAAAATAATGCCATATTATCAAATCCTTCTGTCAGTCTGTCTAGTGCAAATGTCAAATAAGGCAATATTTTGAAAATTAATGAATATTTACTAAGGCCATTCTTCTTGGTATATATGCAAGACCCTTCTGCAGTTCACACGAGTCTGCAAAGCATACACAAGTATGCGTGATCTCACCTAGTACATGTTTGTCAATGAAGTAAAAAGTAATCTAGATCATTATGAGCACCGAACGTAAAAATGACGTCATTGTGACATACTCTGCAGAAGCACGATTAATCAGGGCCTCGTTTTCGTGCGGGGGGTTTAACCTCAACACTGAGGTGAACGAGTACCTTGCAAAACGCGTGGCGTGCGCATTACCCATATCACTGATTTAGTCCGTGACGACCGCATGAATTTTAATGTAACATAAATGACGTAACATACTTTTGATATTGATCTGAGGAATTACACTTGTGAGAAATCCGACATAGTTCAGCACACGTAGAAAACATCAAGTATCACTACCGTTCACGACGGCGACGACGTCCTTGACCACGAACACGTCGTTCATCGTCACCGCCTTTGTCGGATCTATCTCTTCGTCTACGCCGCCGTCCATGACGTCGACCATGATGACCACTATGATCACTGCTACTCTTACTGCTACTTTTACTGCTACTCTTACTGCTGCTGCTGCTGCTGCTACTACTACTACTGCTGCTGCTGCTACTGCTACTGCTACTGCTACTGCTGCTGCTACTGCTACTGCTACTGCTGCTACTACTACTACTGCCACTGCGGCTTCTACTTTTTCGACCACGACGTCGCCGGCGGTGTCGTCGTCTAGGTTTACGACCAACACTATGGTCACCATCATTTTCAGGTCGATCATTGTCTTGGTCGGAACGTCTTCTACGACGGCGTTCCCGAGCACCTTCACGATCGCGGCGTAATTTAGGTTCATGTTCAACATCTGGATCACGTCCACGTCGAGGGCCCTCCTGATTAAGTCTAGGCCTATCTTCTTTCGTAATAGGTTCTTCAAGAACCGGTTTATTACCACGTTCCCTTCCACGACCCTGTCTACGACCTTGGCGACTACTCTGATCTTCACGAACTTGAGGCAATTCAGCTTTATCGTCCCCAGCTTGGCTGCGCCTTCGTCGAGGGCTAGCCTGATTGAGACCAGGTCTATCTTCTTTAACGATAGGTTGGGGCAATTCAGCTTTATTGTCCCCAGCTTGGCTGCGCCTTCGTCGGGGGCTAGCCTGATTAAGTTCAGGTCTATCTTCTTTGACGATGGGTTGTTCAAGAACCCTTCTATCCTCACGACCTCTTCCAGGAACCAGTCTTCGATCATTGCCACTCTCTTCACGAATTCGTGGCAATTTGGGCTTATCGTCACCGGCTTGGTCACGCACTCGTCGAGGTCTCGCCTGATTAAGACCACGCCTATTTTCTCTGACAACAGGTTGGGCAACAATCCGACCCCTGCCAGGGCTACGTCGTCTGTTTCGCCCACTACCAAGAAGATCTTCACGTTCAAGGCGAAGCCGATCTCTACTAGCATCGCCATTACTATGATTTCTGTTATGATCATGATCATTATGATGATTAGAAGTACCTCCATTAACGTGGGCATGGCCATTTGTTCGTTTGTCATTGTGGTTGATATCGCTGGAGTCATCCTGGCTTCCTCCATTGGTCATGATCGGTTGCGCTTCTGGGTCTTTCGATTTCTTGCGTTTCCGATATCGATGTACAACTGCCGCCGCGGCAACCACTGTTACGACTCCCAGAGCTGCCCCGGCACCAATGATAGCCTTCCACTTTGTACCTGGAAGTACAGTGACCAAAATATCGTTAGTTGATGTGGGGTTCATTGTTCCTTTTGTTACCTTAAATTTGTTTCTTTTCATGCAATATATAATTGGTAGTTTTAAAATGATTAGGTAAATATCACCCGCTTTTTAATAGCACGGACACTTTGAAAAGGGTCAAATAAATTAAATTAGGTGATACATTTAAGAGTGTCATCCTATGTAAAGAAGAGACGAAGGCAATGGAATAAATTAAAAACTGCAGTGTCTGACAAATTAACAAAGACAACGATGGGACAAAGAAGGTAATATGACACCCATTCTAATACTATCTTCACCTCTTTCAACCAAGAACCTGTTTTTGTATTGTATTTTGAGTGTAGACCTACCTAAGCCTTCGTTCCCGGCTTGCGGTCCTTGTTCACCACCTTCTTGCCCAGGATTTTCTTCGTGACCGTGCACCTCGGACGCGTGCTTTCCTAAAATAAAAACGATTACATCTTAGTTATAAAGTGTGTATCAAAAAAAGTAGACACTTAGACAAAAAAAAAATGAATTACACAAAAATTTCATGATCTCGAGATTATTTCTTATATGAATATTTTACCTTGGATCAAAGCTAGCTGATGACACTGTTGGTTTTGAAAGTATTTCACGCACGAGTGAGCACAGCCCACTATTGTCCAATGTGCCAAAAATGCAATTGTGCACAGAATTGTGTTCTTATAGTCAATGTTTACTGCCTCATTGACCGATGCTGCAGAAGCTCTCAACTGATGTGCATAAGTATTGAATTCTCAGCATGCTCAGAGAAGAGCTAATATCAATTCTGTGACAAGAAAGACAAAAATGAAGCAATGATTCAGATACACCCTACTAAACAAGAAGAAAATGTCATGTCATGGCAAGATGAACTGTGATTTGACCGAGACATTTTCTTCTTTTGTTAGGATGGTTTAACTGAATCATTGCTTCATTTTTGTCTTTCTTGTCACAGAATTGATATTAGCTCTTCTCTGAGCATGCTGAGGATTCAATACTTGTGCTGTTGTGCACATCAGTTGAAATCTTCTGCAGCATCTGTCTGCAAGGCATTAAACATTGACTATTAGAACACAATTCTGCACGCAAATGCATTTTTGGCCTATTGGACAAAAGTGGATTGTGCTCACTCATGTGTGAAATACTTTCAATACCAACAGTGCCATCAGATAGCTTATGTCCAAGGCAAAATATGCATGTAAAAAATAATCTCAAAATCATGAAAGTTTTTTTTTATAATATTTTTTTAAGTGTCTACTTTTTTATACACATTGTATAATAACATCTTGAAAACAACTGGGGAAATTATTGGGTAGCGAGATGATTGATGATTAGAAAATTCGGTAATATACGTATATGTCATATTTCTTATTAATTGGTAACGGCAATTACTTGGTGTACCATCCCCATACGTGAGAGTACGGAGGCAACGGGTTATGCAATCATGGGAAGGGCGGAAAACGCACCAAAGATCATCCTAGGTACTTGTTATAATACTCCAAGACGGTTCATGTCAACAGTTTGCAAAACAGAATCCTTGGTTCTTTCTTTGTCGTTTCATGCAAAACTTCGCGAAATAAAACACGCGGTACCGCGCAACGGTTGAACATTTCCATTTACTAAAAATGAAATGAAAGAAGATTCCAGTAACAATTACCCATCTGTAATGCGGTATTTAGTAAAGTTGTCAAGGTGGAGGATACTTCCGTTGAGCTGGTCGACTCCCCACCTGATGCTCCTCCTGCTCCTAGAAGTGGTAGATATGAAGATGCTTCGGTCGTTACTGGAGATGTGATGCCTGATGGTACGCCAGCTACTACGTTAGGGTACGGAGATGATTCCGTTGTCATGGTTGGCGTCATACTGGTTGATAATTCTGTTACCAGACCCTGGAGAAACGAAGAGGTTTCAGATGCTACTGTGGAAGATAGGCTGGATGATCCTTCGGCTCCTAGAATAGGTAGATACGAAGATGCCTCGGTTGCTATGGGAGACGTGACGCTTGATGGTACGCCAGCTGCTAGGTTGGAAAGATACGGAGATGTCTCTGTTGCTATGGGTGGCGTCAGGCTGGCTGATACTTCTGTAGCTAGACCCTGGAGAAACGAAGATGTTTCAGGTGCTACCGTCGAAGATATGCTAGATGATACTTCGGCTGCATTTGGCAGATAGGACGATGAGGTCTCTGTTGTCAGGGGCGATGTAATACTTGACGCAACACCTACCAAATTTGATAGATACGAAGATGTCCCTGTTGCTATAGATGACGGCATGGTAGCTGATGTTTCACTCGGTGTGTTGGACAAATATGCAGATGTCTCGGCTATCATCGTTGACGTCATACTTGATGCTTCAGTCGCAAGATTTTGAAGAGACGACGATGCTTCCGGAGATATAGTCGAGGCCAGGTTGGATGATAGCTCGGCCACTGGAGTTGACAGGTAGGAGGATGTCTCAGCTGCCAGGGTGGAAGTCATGCTCGTTGTCGATGCTCCCGAATTTATACTCGACATCGCCGACGATGGACTTTCGCCGATGAGCGGTTCGGGATATTCAATCACGCCTTCGGGACTGGCTCCATAATCACCAGGGATTGTATAATCGATTGATGCCTGGAAATTGTAATCAGTCTGCCAGCTGAAGTTCATCCAGCCAAAGACGAATTCACGGAATCTGTGAGTGGAAAAAATGAACCACAAGATTATTTTGATATCGATTACACAATTGATATACAGGGTGGCCCAGAAAGAATGCTACACTTGCCTT
>JZLH01S0290955.1:5139-15768 GCA_001188425.1 Eucidaris tribuloides
GCCAACATTAGATAAGTGTACATACAGCTAGACTGTTCTTTCGATAACTCTGAATATCACATTTGTCCTTATAGCCTAAACTATTTATAGCGGCTTTGATCTTGTTTCTGATGTCCTGGGTGGTGACAATGGATAATTTATGGCCAAATTACGGAAAAAATTTTTGTTTGATCGACCAAAACTATACTTAGCTCGCAAAACAAAATTTCAAAATTAATGTCTGTATTTGTTGGTGTGTGCCTATCAGTGTGGTATGGTATGTGTTTGTGTTAAATTGTGTGGAATGTATTATTATGTATATGTGTAGTGTGCAGTGTGATGGGTGTGTGTGTGGTGTGGTGTTGAATGGTGTGTTGTGTGTGCTGTGTGTTGTTGTGTGTGTGTGTGTGTGTTGGTGTGTGTGTGTGTGTGTGTGATGTGTGGTGTTGTGTGGTGTGTGGTGTGTGTGTTGTGGTGTGTGTTGTGTGTGTGGTGTTGTGTTGTGTGTGTGGTGTGTGTGTGTGGTGTGTGTGTGTGTGATGTTGTGTGTGCAGTGTGTGTGTGTGTGTCCTGTGTGACGTGTGGTGTGTGTGTGTTGCATGTGTGTGTGTTGTGTGTGTGTGTGTGTGACATTGTGTGTGTGTGCGCGCCGCGGCGCGTGTGTGTGTGTGTGTGTGTGTGTGGTGTGTTGTGTGTGTGGTGTGTGTGTGTGTGTGTGTGTTGGTGTGTGTTGGTGGTAGTATGTGAGAGCAGTATGAGAGAGGTGAGAGGGAGCTAGGAGGGGAGAGAAAGAGAGGGGAGAGACGAGACAAATGAAAATCTATTATCGCAAGTAATCTGTTTGTTTGCAATTCTTACTGTTGCGTGGAGGGGTTAAGGAACCATGTTTATGTTATACAAAGATGTGATCTAAAGTGAATGATTATAATTGTAGGCCGGATTCAATGAGCCAAAACTATACGAGTACCTTTGCAACCGTGTAAATCAACGTGTTTACAGAAAAAATGATTAGTTTATTTATCATTTCTAACTTTTTTTGTAATCATTGTGGAACGCTGTGTATGAGATTATTGTAACCATACGCAGCATCGTGTGAAAGATACGTTACATTTTACAACACTGTGATATCGTCATCAACAAATAATAGTATCACATAATATTATTGTTCATATATTTATCAATTGCTACGAGGTACCAAATAAATATGCGTAGCAGCATTACAGGTGCTCGCAATTAACTGTGTTTAGATAGTTTCGGGATTTTGAACGTTAGAAAACGCGCAAAATGAATTGAAATAAGCTAAATCGTTCAATTGAAGATTAGTTACAAATAAACACTTCATTGAGACCTTCGGGGAAGAATACGTCGTTTTGTTGAAAAGTGGACTGTTAAATTTCAATTTGCAAATTGACGAGCATGTTCCGGTTTACTAAGTGCTTCATTCGCGCGCCAGCTAAGGTCATGCAGAGGTTCAATCGTTAAAACCATAGCGGGTACGCAGTCGTCCACTGCCCGTCAGCTAGTTATGCGTACGTTTCTGCCCACTTGCGCAAAATTGAACTCACGGAAAGAACAATATTCTGTAGCATATCGTGATTGTTTTTTTTTCTATAAAGCCAATAGTTTCGTGGACGTATGGATCTCAACTTCAACAACATTGTAAACTTGTTACCGTTTGGTATCAAAATAAAGGGAAGCTGATGGACTTCACATTGAACCTTCTTTAAAGGAAGCCAGAAAATCAGGAAAAACGCGATATTATTTTCTGCCAACTTCCAGATTACAAATGGCAACAGTGAGACACTCCTGTGAAACAACCTTCAATTTGTTTTATTTATTTTTTATTTTTTGCAATTGCTAAATTTAGTGTTTTCTTGAATGTTTACGCCTATAGTCACACTTGATTTCTACGGGGAATCATGGTAAAAAGTTACGTGCAAGCAGTCTGAGGGAGTACAGAGATTAAAGAACTGTTCGTTGTAGAAAATTAAAACTTTAGACTTTTGTGTACAAAAAACGATGGAGGATTTCCAAAATACCCACGAACTGATAAATTGTATATTTCGTAGATGAGCCTTAAAGATTAGTTCTTTGATAATTATAAATGCAATTGCCCATTTCGATTCTAAATACCAGAGTCATCATTAATACGCTTTGTTTATTCAATTCATACTAATTGGCTTAGAGAATATGTGATATTTTTTATATTTTACTTATTCGTCAGGTTTAAAAACACTAGAATTATATTGGCTTTCATATGGTTGTTTTTTTTAACAGTTGTTTTTTTAATGAAATTCATTTTCATTTCCTTACTCTCTTCCGCTATAATACCATTCACACGTGTACCAATATTAAAGTCGTTCTGTTGTTAGTATGATATGTATTTACTATACACTGCTCTACAGTAATACTACTAATACTGCCACACTAGTAGTATTACTATACTACGTATCTACTACTCATTACTACTATAACTACTACTACTTACTAGTACTACTTACTACTACCTTTGTTATTACTCACTACTACTACTACTACTACTTATACTACTTATATAATGTATCCTACTACCTAACCCTACTAACCTATTACTTACTACTACTATTATCTGCTGCTCTGCTGCTACTACTCTACTACTACTACTACTACTTACTACTCGACTACTTTACTACTACAACAACAACAACAACCAACAACTACTACTACTATCTATACTACCTACTACTACTACTACTACTACTACTACTTATACTACTTATATAATTACTCCTACTACTACCCCTACTACTATTACTACTACTACTATTACTGCTGCTGCTGCTGCTACTACTACTACTACTACTACTACTTCTACTACTATTACTACAACAACAACAGCAACAACAACAACAACAACTACTACTACTACTACTACTACTACTACTACTATACTACTACTACTACTACTACTGCTACTTCTACAACAACAACAACAACAACTACTACTACTACTACTACTACTACTACTACTACCACTACTACTACTACTACTACTACTACTACTTTTACTACTTCTACAACTGCAAGTACAACATTGAATAGCATAAAACAATAACAATTGGGGTTCTAATCCATGACCTCCTATATTACGTTTTTTTTCAGGCCTTTGCAATCCCCATAAAATAACAAACCATATTTATTTGAGGCAATAATAATAACACTACATGTATAATATAATCTCAAAATGCCTTACGAATATGATACCATATCATAAACTATGAATGCATTAAACAAAGGAAAATAATACTAACAATTCAACATGGTGTCGGATGGCAGTATACGCATCATGGTTTTACGAAGGGCAAATTTCTTTCTATGCTAAAGGTCAATAACCACCCGTCTATTTTAATAATTTTATAGAATTTTGAAAAGCTGAGAGCTGAATACATATCACTAAAATTGAAACTTTTAATTCCTTCAGCCCATTTTTTTTTTACACAGAGATTTAAATACTTTGAGAAATGGTATTCAGGCATTGCGATGTTTTCTTCACTTTTTCCAGTCAGACATTTGTCTTCTAGTTATAATAATAAATAATAATAAAATGGAATATTTATAGCGCTGTTATCCATTTTGTTTAAATGCTCTAGGCGCTTTATACAAAATAACAGAATGTTGTCTCGTTGTTTAAGTGCTTTTAAATAAACTCCCACAACTTAAAAATTGTTTTGCTTTACAAAAGTGACAAATGTTTGGAATTGTTCACCAGATGCAATTCTCTATATCGCATATACCCAATAATTGCCGATAGAAAGCATCAATATTCTGGACTTTTCTAATTTCCTGACTGACTCAGAACGGAGACGGTATCACTGCTTTAATAGGCCTACAGCCATACATCTCTTTCTATTTGTATTGCCCTTTTTCTTACTTTTTGTGAGGTTGAACTAGCTATGCCGCGTTAATCAGAAAGGTTCCATGCGAACACACATGACATAATATGTTATACAAAATCTTGAATACCAACTGAAAGAGAACGGTGTGTGCGTTCTACGAGTTGTCGGTATTATTTTTCTTGTTACTATCGTTTTGGTATGAAACATATAGTCAGGGGCGGCGGAACATATTTTCGTAGGGGGGGGGGCAAAAAAGGGTACTTATATGTCAAAAGGGGCATTGGGCGCATGTAGATATTTTCACCATCAGATTAGGTTTCTGTTTGAAGTTGCCATTTTTTCGTGGAAATGTAACTTGAACAAAGCCTTTTCGAAGTGGGTTCCGATTATTAAGCCATGAAATGTATACACATACATTTGAGAAAATTTAGAAATTTTAAGTTGTGAAAATCGCTTTGTTATTTATTCTGGCGCTAATTAATAATAATTTTTTTGTAGTGTTTTAAAAAGATGAGGAACATCTGGGTAGATTAAACTTTTCTTGCTGAGGAAGCTGATCCTTTTCGGTAATGTAACTTGAGCAAAACCTTTTTGAAGGAGCCAGATCATTAAAACATGAAATATATCTACTCTGCGAGCGAGCGTACACACTATGAAAAATAGGCTCAACTTTGCACCTTTAAAGGTGAAGACCAATGTCACACTGGGAGCACCTTTAAAAAGTGCAACTTTGCACCATTCTGAAAGGTGCAAGGTTGTACCCGAAAGGTGCAAAGTTGCATAGAAAAAAAAGTATTATTCTTTTTGCTGCAATTTGTGTGTAAACCGCAATTTACGTTCATTCCAATACACTTCATTAATTAACATTTACAAATATTTAAAAACTCGTACAAATATAACCCTACCGGGATTCGAATCTGCGACTTTCTGCACGTGAGACGGACGCTCTACCCACTTGGCCAACACGCTGGCCGTGAAGGTGTGCTTTTTTACATAATTATATGGTGTTGAAGCCGAAGGTGCATTATTTTCATCCTTTTAAGGTGCGAACTTTGAACCTATAGGCCGTTTTCGTAATATATTCAAATTCCATGCATACCTTTTAAACAAAGGTTGTTTTTGACAACCTGAAAGCTTGTCTGAGCTTGTCCGACATAGAAAATAGTATAATGTATGCAAGTTGCATTTTCGGTATTGAAATTGTGTTCATATAAACAGATGGTAGAAATAGCTCACACCAGGCTTCGGAAGAAAAAACATCCATAAATTTGCATAAATGTGCACCTAAAAGGGGCAAACTTGCAAACATGATGGAGTGGGGCGAGCGCTCAGCCGTGAAAGGTGCAGAAATTGCTCTGCACCTATTTCCGCAAAGTTGCACCTTGTGCGCACCTTTATTTTTTAGTGTGTAGGAATTTTGGAAATTTTAAGTGGTAAAACTCGCTTTGTGGTCTATTCTGGCGCTAATTACAACTCAAAAATTATTTGCAATGTATTAAAAAGATGAAGAGCATATAAATCAAAAGGAATTCATAACAATCAATGAGCTAACACTTTGAGGAGGGCAGAGATGATAACACGTCGTTTTGTAATGAATTACACAGTCATGATGCACATTACGAATACGCAAAGTTCTGTGAAAGAAAAGTAATTTTCTTTGCTGAAGAGAATAAAAGGCGACTGTCGGAAAGTTCCCTCACGAAGACACTTTTTATCGCTTGAAGAACAATTAAAAAGAGCCATGTTTTCAAGGCAAAAGATGGAGAGGGCCCAATTTTGCCACCCCCGAGGGCACTATAAGGTGAGAGGCCAAATGCCCCTTTTAGGCACATAATGTGCCTCTTCGTTGAAAGTATTCTCTTTAATCTACGATGTGCCTCAGGGGGAAAAATATATGGAATAAACTATGACAAAAAAATCACCTTCATTTACGAATGTGCTTTTTTCTGAAAGGTTCCATTTCACTCAGTATGGGTACAAAGTACAAACCAAAAGAAGGCACATTTAACATACAAAAATGACATTATTTGCCTTAAAGTGAAATGGAGGAGGGGGGGGGGTAGTCGGGCAAACAGTAGGAGGGTCTAATTTGTCTACCCAATGAGGGCATAAAGATGAGATGCAATGCCCCTTTTCTGCTCAAAATGTTTATTGAACATAATTTATCCAATTATGTCTTCTCTGTACTGGATAGGCCAACATGTACACGCCCTGTCAGGAGCAAACATGAAAATAAAATGAATGAAACATGAAGAAAACATGACATAATAATAAAAGAGAATCACCTTCCTCAACAACAATGAGTAGATTATGAAAAGTGTCATTTCACAACGGGCACATTTCATTCTGAAAAAGGGACTTTTTTTCCTATCCGATTTTTTTGGGGGAGGGTGGGCAAGTGCCCCCCCCCCCCCCCCCCCCAGGTTCCGCCGCCCCTGGATATGGTAGTAATGATCCACAAGTGACGACCCCAGATGAAGTATCAACAATGAAGTCAAGTTTACTTTCCATCATAACAACATAAAATAAGGAGTGGCCAAGATGGAAAGGTATAATACCTCGTTAAATCACTCTCTTCGACTCACTCACAACTCTGCTTTGATAATCGCCGCACGCGCTATTGTTCTACTCCACAGACGAAAACTGGTTTTTTTGCCAACGAAAAGAGGGTAAGAGTGGTAAGAGTGTACTACAAGTTACATAGGCCTCGATGTAATCAGGAATCATCTATCTTTAGGGTAAATGACATGAATGGGGTGGTCCTCAACTTGAGGTTAAACTATTCTAGAATCAAGTAATCTGTGCAAGGATTTTTCTGTGAACATTTTGTAGTCAAAAGTTGACTCATTCAAAGTAACTTCCGTCAGTATGCCTTGAGACAGACAAATCTATTGCGTAGATCTCTATGACTTCTAATTCTATCGGAGCTCGAGAGAAACAAAATGCATGTATATTCATGCTTGATATGGCTTGAGTAAACAAATTCAAGATAATTTCTTCCAGCCATGCAGGAAATGCACTCCAGCTGGTGTATCTATTGTATATCTTTCGACCAATTTGGTTCGAGAGGCATTTTTTATAACTCTCAACCATGTCACTGCCCTTTGCTATTTAGAAAGCCGTCGGTTGATGCTGATATTCCATGCCATACTACCTGTTATTGTTTTGAAAAGTGTAATAAGCAGTTTTGATCCCCCGGCCCTTGAGTCGATTTATTCGACAACAAATATACGTTTCTATTTTTCCCCTAAAGTCAAGTTTAGTTGCCACTTTACTAGACAAACAGCAACTAAACTTGACTTTGGGTTCCATGACATATGCTCCGGCGACAATTGCTCCGAAAAATGCGAAAAAAGCTCCGCGACATTTGCTCCGCGACAAATGCTCCGGTGACATTTGCTCTGTCGACAAATGCTCCAGCGACATTTGCTGCGACGACTAATGCTCCGGCGACATTTGCTCCGGCGACATTTGCTCCGGCGGCAAATGCTCCGGCGACATTTGCTACGGCGACAATTGCTCCTAAGGTGCGACAAATGCTCCGGCGACATTTGCTCTGGCGATATTGCTCCAGCGACAATTGCTCCGGCGACATTTACTCCGGCGACAATCGTTCCTACGACATTTTCTCCAAAGTTACGACATTTTCTACGACGAATATACTCCGGCGACAATTGCTCTTACGACAATTGCTCCAGTGACATTTGCTCTTAAGGTGCGACAATTGCTCCGCCGACAATATTGTTCCTTCGACATTTGCTCCGTCGACAATTGCTCCGGCGACAATGTCTCCGACGACATTTGCTATTTAACCCTAAAAAGCCCAAGGGGGGGGACATTGTGCCCCCCTACCATTTTTTTTTCGCCACGTCCACAATTTTTGTCGAAATTTGATCAAACTTGGTGACTTTTCCTAAAATTTTATGGCGAACATTTTGGTGTATAGTTTAGGGTTACCCGTGAAATCGTGTACCACATTTTGAAGGTCATGTGTGTCATTTTTTGGTGTTTTCTTCTATTTTTACTATATAGAAGAGTTACTGCCACTTGTTTTTCGTATCTATTGACTCAAATATGAGATGAAGCGTATGTTTCTTCTATTTCGAAACATATTCAACACATTTCTTTGTTTTTCTTTATTTTTGAAGGGTAAAATGATGCCAAAACAATAAAAAATATTGAAAATTCATTTTTCTTGCATTTTTTTCTTTATTTTAAATTTTAAATTATCAGATTACAAGATTTGATGTATCAAAGTGCAATTCCATCAAAAAAGTTTACCAGAATGATAAAAAAATGCATTTATTCAGGTTATTTTAACTCTTTAGTGCACCCAACAGTGCATAGTAATTTGTGCATATACGCATTAGATTTCCACTATATGTATTGTAACACAAAATATGAGTCCCAAACAGTCAAAGTTTACTCAAAATACTTATTTTCTATCTTATAATATGTGATCTTGTATATTTAGAGACAATTTAATCACTTGTGAGTGTATACAAGGGATATTAAAGACGAAAACTTCTAAATATTCAACAAAATCCATATTTTCTATGTATTTCATTATATTATGGTAAATAGCGCCCCCATGTGGTAACCTTGAGAAATTTTGATGGTTGTGTTTTGTAGAGTTTGAGTTGTTTTGCATGTGTGCCAAATTTGAGAGTGATTGGTCAAAAATAAAGATTTAGAGAAGGGGGGCACAATGTGCCCCCCCCCCCCCTTGGGCCACGGAGAGCCAAAAATAGCTTGGGCTTTTTAGGGTTAAGGTGTGACATTTGCTCTTACATTTGCTATTGCTGTTTGCTATCTATTGAGTAACCCAATTTACAATGCATGTTTTCCTCCATACACTGTCATTTTAATTCTTATATACTATAATAATAAATTAAATCTCTGTTACTATCTATAGGGCTTTGTTCGAAAATTTTGCCGGTTTCTGAGTATTTATGTACGTATACAAGTATTCACATTCTCATGTTGACTTGATTATTTTAAACAAGGTGCATGCTCACAATGTTAAAGGTATTGGCTAACATTTACCACAGTTAAAAAAATCTGAGCTACATTATTCCCCATGCTATCATTGTCTTTGATAAGGTCTAAAAATGACGCCCTTGGCAAAAAATTGTATTTCAAAATGATTATTTAGTGCTTTAAAAAAGTGAAAATCGTAAGTTGATCGGATTCGCCTGCCCATTTTCTCCCATAGACTTCCTGTGTGTACACCTATGCTATTCAAACTCGCCCCGAGGTTTGTTTATTCATGCATAACTTGCCATTGGCAGTAACTTTCCAAACTTTTTTTTAATTCTAGTGTGTTTATTTGTCCATATGAACACTACTATGTAGTTCAGATATCAACATTTGACAATTTTTTTTTAATTGAAGCTCCACAATGTTAGCCCATCACTTTAACCAATGTCTTTAAAAAGATTACTTATAGATTAAAACTTACTCATATGTAAAATTCGTAACGTTTTTGAAAAGACTATTCAATATACTGCGCACGTTTTTAAGGATGTCTATGACGCAAGCACATGTATTATTCTCGTCCGTATACACGTGAGCGATCAGCTAACAAAACAGAGTGCGCTTCATTTGATGTAACACTCTCAGGCCAACTACGAAAACATTTCGTCACTTAGATTTGCGTTATTTAGATTTAAAAAATACCCAATTAGTTCACCCGGATTGCTCAACGTTAATTCCGAAAATGCAAAAACACCCTGGTGTGGGAGGAGGACACCCCTCCCCCATCGAACGATTCGCGCCCTCACTTGCGCTGTCCCACGATTGTAGATTATACCCCGCCCCTCCCTTCCCGGGGAAAAATCCTACGTACGGCCTAAGTCTGTTTAGTATGTAGTGATTTTGTAATAATTTCCAGAAAGAAAGCAAAATTTTACTTCAAGTCTAAAACGGAATAAATAGTGTGGTGAAATAAACTATTCTTTTTTTTTTAATTGATAAACATCAGAAAAGCTATAATCAGAATCACAACAGTAACCTTTTGCATAACACAGAACAGTAATGCGAACGTAGTGAAAACAAAAGGCCTTTTAAATACTGAAATAAGTTCTTTACTTTCTGAAGTATAAAGGGTTACTATTTTTTTTTATAGGATATGACATAGAACTTTTTTATTTGAGCAGAGCCAAATGTACGTTTAAATTATGAGAATAACCTTGGAATTTAGAATTACAATTTACCTTGGAATTTACAATCTACTTTTAGTGAAAATGTAGGTTTGTAAGTTTTTTGTTTGGTTATTTTCAATGGATTATTTCATCGTACTCTTCACCAAAATTCCAAACATTGACATTGGATTGAAATTTTTGAATTTTTCCTGCAAAATGGTACATCTTTCATTTATAGAGCCCAAGGTAAAATGAACATATTAATGATTGAATATGCCTTACACGGCGCGTATAGCACACGCTGAGTGGCTGACTATCACGGCGCGTGTAACACCAAATACGCGTTTCGGGGCTGAACTTTTTCATATGTAACAACAACAGAATAGGTTTTCAGCACTACTTCAAATTGATGAGCAAGAGCAAAAACCAGAGGAGCTATGGGAAGAGGTTGTCAAGGTTGTGAAGGAAACAGCTGAGGCACACATTCCAAAGAGGAAGAAAGTCAAGAAAAAATGGTTAACGGAGGATACACTGAATATTGCTAAAAGAAGAAGAAATGCAAAAGCAAGTGGGAACCAGATGGAGTGGAAAGAGCTTGACAAAGAGTATCACCGTAAAGCTGTAGATGGAGG
>JZLH01S0290957.1:2986-17532 GCA_001188425.1 Eucidaris tribuloides
AGATATAAAAGTAATGCCTCTAAAGTAAACCATACTAACCACAACATTCAGCGCACAATTTTGCATAGGATCGTTTAGCCTTTCAATCTGATAAGAAAATCACGCTTAGGGAAGGCAACAGTATCCATAAAATTTATGACACAATCACCAGACGTCTTGTGATAACGTAAGCAACAGATTAGAAAAAAATTATGAATTTTCCAAGTAATGAAATCATTTCATGATTCTGTAGAGATAAAAAATGCGGATGGAGAGATGTCCTAGTCCTTTTTCTAAGTTTTACCTTGTTCCTTTTATCCATAATGCCAAAGGCAGCTTTGGGAATGAAACTATCTGCCAGGTCTGGAACTAGACTAAATGATCCGTTTCCTTTGCTTGTGGAACCATTTTGGTATGTAATGCAAATTATGCATGCTTTCTAAACAAAGATTGCTCTTGAGAACGCTGACAGCTTGTTGAGCTTGTCAGACATATAATAGCAACAAGTAATACAGTGTGCAAGTTGGCAAATATTGGATTTGATTACTGGCAAATGGATTCATAGGCGCGAATGGATGAAAGAAATAGAATTACTAAGCTGGGCAGAAGAAAAATATATCGAAAAACGGACATAATTTACAAAAACAGTGGCATCTGTTGGATTGGCAATTAAAAAGAAACAAAACTATATTAATGTCCCGCATATGAATACATGAACTATTTGCCACCGCTGCTCATTATCTGAACAAATAGTAAATTAATCCAGTGTACAGTCATATATTAATCTCAACTGTGTGTGATGTGACATATGACACATATCTTCATGTCATTTGTTGAACTTTGAAGAGAAATGATAATTAGTGAAAACTTCCAAATTTCCAGTATGGAATTGCTTTGTCTAACACTTTTCTAACAAATCGGCAAATTTGGCTTGGCTGCAAATGAGCTGTATGTGGCATGCACTGCCCTGCTCCCATAACATGCATAGATGAGAGAAGAAGCATGGAGAAGATAATTAGCAAAAAAGGTAGAAGAAGTAGACAGAGGAAGATAATTTAAGTAGAAGAGGAGGTAGAAGAAGTAGACAGTGAGAGTAATGTCAAACTCTTATCTGTCAAACATGACTCTTCAAATCTAGTGTGGCGATCGTAGAGGTAGGAAACAAGAAGGATTGGACCAGAGAAAGGGTCAAACTCTTTAAATGTCAAAAACATATGAATAAAATCTTAAATTAATAAGGTTGGAACCTTCCAATGATGAACCTTCTTGAGTCTGAACTAGATACACCCCACATGATGACACCTCAATGAGATACATTCCAACATTTTCGCTCTCCTACATGTATTCTCTGACACAACAGGATTGGCCACTCAAAATTTAATTTCGCGCCTACACCTGCATGTGTATTTCCCTATGAACACTACTTTGCGGCCTACGTCCAATAGCCCAAGTTTCTTCTCCAAAAATCATTTTCCCCCGCCGTGAATGTATGTTTTCCCGCTACAAACTAACCAGTAAAATGCACGAGATTTGCTCTTTTAAAGAAAGTTGATGTTTACCGGTGTGCATAATTATACGCGTTTCTGCACCAGGACAATGATTTATCAAGAATATTATGTCTACAGAGGAATATACGGCATTTTGTTTGAAATGCCTTAGGGACTTAAAGAATTTTATTTTTCTGAAAATTAAATCATATACCCCCTAACAAATATCAAACCCCTACGGAAGGACATTTCCCGCATAGGTATCGCCATACTACGCAGTGGCTTAAATCCCTAAACGGGTAGGGATTTCCCCTGATGCCAGCCTGTTAAAACGCATCCCAACATTTCACACTGGCACCTCGAACAAGTTGGTTCCTCGAGTTGCTCTGCGGTTTGCAACCCGCCGTCAAATTGACAGCATCACCGCCACATGAAGACGCGATAAGACCCAGATCGGGTTTTCTGCAGTCTCGTTGATCGTATCCGCTCACACAATGTCATAATCGTGCGGTGTAGCCGCATCGTGTCAAAGTCATATGGGCCTAAATTTGTACGGTAGCTGAAGGAAAAGGGACGCACCTAGGCAACGCACCATCATACATTGTCATAGATAATCCAATAATTAACACTTCAGATGTATCTTGTCTGGTGCTTGTTAAACACCAAATGGACTAGCATGTTGAATAATTATTGATGTAGAAAAGTGAACTAGATTATTGAGCCAACCGAATTTTTTAAATGTATCCTGTTCAGCAATACCATTTTAACAAGCCATTGACTATGACCGAACCAGATGTGCTTGTATAAACTCAACTGGATAATTAGAGAATCTCTAGGCAATGGGTTAATATATTTCCCGCAGTTATTGTTCATTGTCACTATTTTCTAGCAGTTTATAGCCAATTTTTTATAAAACTCGCTTTATTAGTGAATTTGCTGTACAAACTCCTCTATATGGTATATCCAACGAGTGATCTGTATTTAATAATAACACAGAAGAGAATGAGCTAAATAGGATTCTTATCTTGAACATATACTGTTGTTTGTGGTATCAACACTTTTAAACTAGAAACAAAGCAGGTATCATACAGGTTCAAATCTGATGGTTCTCTTCTTTCGATTATTAAGAAATAAAGATTAAAGTGCATGATATGGATTGGGAAATAAAAAAATGCTAAAAACAACTGGTTGAAACATATGCAATGTATACACAGCTGGAGTATTTCTCCCTGGCTGGAAGGTATTTGTCTTGAATTTGGTTACTTTGGGAAACAACATTTCAATTACCATAATTGAATTAATTCTGTACCTGATAGAAATTGATTTTTATTTATTACAAAAACTACCACAAAGATTTGCCACAATGAATACTGATAGTGATTGTTGCAAAATGCTCAATATTGACCATGAAATGTTTCACAGCAGAAACTTGAACAGTATACTTGAATTTACCTAGGGCAACGTTATCACAAGATAAGATTCTTCATTCCAGCATTTCTGTTTAGTCATTTAATTATCAATAAGAGAAAGGCAAATCTGTCGGACATAAAGTCTCTCTGGGCCCATTATTCGTTTTCAGTGGAAAAGAATATAAGCTTGAACGCATGTTCAAGAAACTCCTCGCCCCATCTCTTCACTTGTGGTCCCTGCAATCATTTGCTAGAACCGAGATCCATATGCATCCCTTCCCAACTGACATACATGTGTCACTCCCCACGAGGTTATACATGATGCCCTATAAAGAATGTCCTGAGCACAGTGTCATAATTCGGCAGAAGCACGTGACATCGACATTTCAATCAGCAATCGTCACTGAGACAACAAGCCAGTGATAAACATGCCCTGTTTCTTGTGATTCTTTGTTCAGAAAAGTCAGAGAAGCTAGGCCACTGTTGAAAATGTCGAATCCTGTATCCTGTTATTCTCTCTACTGCAACAGCACAATTGTGGTTTGGGATCTGCAAAATTGACACATCCCTATCACATGGTATATACATACACCAAAAGTCCCTCTAACTGTCTTCAAGTTTTGAGAATATATCTGATCAAAGAGTGCATTAGCAAGGCTTTACCTGTTTGCTACCTGACATCTCCAGAAAGTCTTGACAATGCAAGGTGGTTAGTGTTACACATTGAATTGTGTAGCTGATTCCACCTTAGTGTGTAATAATTGTTATAGTCTGTCATGACCCAAATATCAAGAGGGATGAGGACTCGAGGCCTGGTCTGGCCTCGAGCCGACTTTGCCATCTCGCTCTGTAATCCGTGACTCAGACTCGGTCCTCCGCCTCAGAACCATTGCGCCGTGATGGGTTGAGGCGCAAGAGTTTTTCTATAATCGGTTGAAACCTAAGAATAAAACGCCTTTTGATTGTAGGACATGGATTTTGAAGTATTTCAACTAATATGCAAACAGAATTATAGAAATCCGATATAACTTGAATTAGCAAGTAAATTCACTTTCTGATGACTTTATTTTTAATCATTTACTAGCTCGTGCTAAGAATCCACACAATATTCATATGGTCGATGTTCTCTGTGATGTTCGCTGTTCATACTGAAACAAGACGCACGGTGAAATCGATGCCATTTATAGCTGAATGTTCTGAAGACATTTAGATCATTTAACAATTACATGTACATCAATTTGTTAAATGTAACTGCTTCAAATTTGGCAACTTTTGCTTTATTTTGTTTTTAATTTGTCCCAAATTAATAAAATTTCAGTATATTTGATTTAAATGAATGGTTGATTGGTAGAAAGATTGTGTTCATGATAGTAAATTTCACAGTAATATTGAAGGTTAAAATTTGGGCATAAATATTGCATCTTTTGTAAGTTGGGAGTCGGACTCTCTCGCCTGCGAGAGTCCGTGACTTGACTCGCCCCGGGAGAATATGACTCGAATCGTCTCGAAGTAGTGACTGCGGACTGCCCGTCTTGGCCACTCAGAAGGTGGTAGACCTGCGACACAACACTGCAAATATCACAGTGTCATGTGTGAAGGTATTGGCAGAAAAGATGTTACAATCAAACCTGTCTATAATGGACCACGCACTCTATAGCAGCCAACCTGCATAGAGTGGCCAATGATAAAGATCCATCTGGATATAATATAACATTCCTGGTCGAGTAAACACTGTCTATAAAGAGTGGCTACTATAACAGGCTTTCATGGATACTACTATCTCTGTAAACAATTCAGAAGTCAACAACTTCCTGACCAAACAAACTGCCAATTCTAAGTCTAAAGTTCCTCTGTCGAACCATTGATGTTTACCCTTAAGAAATTGTATTAGGCTATATGTGAATCAAAGAAATGTAGAAAGCCATGGTTTAAATTCAATGAGAGTCGTAGAGTAGGCTAATTGATAATTGGTTATAATATGTGAATGTCATCGTAGATACATTAAGTTGATCCAAGCAATTACAATGTATAATTTCCTTGCTATTTTAACAACACAATCACACAACACACACACACACACACTCACACACACACCACCAAACACAGACACACACACACACATATGCACGCATCAACAATACGTGCAGGTGGGCTGAATCGGCAAATACTAAGTTCTGGAATCTAAAATATAGTGCAGCATTATTCTCGTACCTGGCAAAAGTTAAACTAGGCTGATGAAAATCATTTTTTTTTATGTGGTGCTAATAATATACTACGCACGTATAATGACGCCTCCTCATGTGCCAATTATTGATTGCGTCTTCAAACCACACCTGTAAAGATAAAGTTGCAAGTAACCAACTACACAAACACCATACAGTACAATCGAAAGTGTCAAATATGCACAAAAGACTGCATAAAACATAGTTTAAAGCGAAATGAATTTATGTTGCGATATGACGTAGAAATTTTACAAATTATAGTGATGTTCTTGTTTAAATTCATAACTGATTAATTGTTGCACCCTTTTGTAATGTGTTATGTTGGATCAACCTTGTCTTGTAAAAACGAAAGAGATGTAAGTCTTTAAGTAATTTTCTGATTAGCATTACATTATTAAATCCTTTCAAAAATTACAATTTGTACAACAAATCTTGCCTATTTTCCCACTTCTTTGTCAGTGGTGCCAGATACAATATTTATGTAATAAAACAAGGCCCGCCACCTTTATGCTGAACAGAGGGATGATTTGCTCAAATTATGGAAGGACACAACAAATGCCATAGTAAATTAATCAAGAAAATAGGAAAACATATCAACACAAGAGATGGGAATGGAAGTTAAAATTAAGATTCTTTCGCCAAATTCAGAATGCATGGATTCTGTAAAAACAGAAATACCAACTTTTTAACAGCGGCTACAATATTCCCCTCATTTAAGTTCAATAAAAAAATGAACTTAAACCATCCAAACACAGATAATACAATAATGGGACCGCATAGTGTATACGCTGTCCATGGATCATTATTTCTGAATTATTCATGGAGTTTCAGTCGTGAATTAACGTTGAATACCATACCTAATGGAAATTAATGTAAGTGTTGTTGTCTTGCTGCATAGCATCATCAATTTGTCGGGAAATTGGGTGTGTGTGTGTTCTGTGTGTGCTGTAGAGCAATGCTCATAATCGTACTGGGTATTTAATTGACAACAGGAGTATACAGCGGCCCAATAAAGAAATGCTACACGCTGCGAACGTTAATGTGTCTTCAAATCCTTCAAAAAATGTCAATGGATTATTCATTGGTTAGAAACATCTTTTCCAACAAATGATACCAGATCAATTATTTTGATTAAGGTTTTGGATTGAGTGCTATATTTGAGGCAATGTCGTTCCCAAATTTACTATATTTTTTTACACTCCGATGATCATCAGAATAACCAAAATTAATCTGGCTCTCAGCATCAATACCAGCACGGAAGATTAGCGCACATTGTCTTCCTTATGAAAGCAAAGGCATTCCTTCCTTGTCATCGCGGTTTTCTGTAATGGCAGCTGAGACGCGCAGAATATCTGGCGTTCGATGATCGCCGGCTGTTGAAAAATGCAATTGAGAAAACATTGCCCTCGGATAATGGCCGAGGCCCAAATGAATTACTCAAATCAATGACCTCGTATCATATTGTTGCAAAAAATGTTCTATCGCTCAAATAATCTACCAATGACATTTTGTGAATGATTTGAAGATTATTAACGATGCGGATCTTAGATTCTTTTGGGCACGCTGTTGATATTGTGAAGAACTGAAGATGACCATACACAACTGTCTGTCCTGTTCATAATAAGTGTTTGTTTTTTTTTTTTTCATTGGGGAAAAAAATCAGCCAGAAGATTTCGCTAGTGATTTTTTGCGTGTGTGTGGAAATGAATATGGCATTTAGTAATTGGAAACCTGCAACAACAACAAAAACATCCTTGCCCTCAAACCTCCATGCATTGCGTCAAGTCCATTAAATGTAAACATACCATTACAGTAGGCGATAGTAATTCCTATTTCTTTCATTTTTTGGGCAAATTATTGAATTCTTTCAAGCAATGATGCATATGTGATGCTTTCTAGATCAATATGAATATACGGGGAGTATACTGTTTCAAGTGATAGGCTAACATTGTGGACCTTCACTTTAAAAAATTTCAAACTTTCGAATATTCTGAAGCTACATGTAGTGTTTCAAATGACAAATATTACATCCCTTAATACAAACGTTTGGAAAAGTACACTGGCCATGGCAATTATGCCACGAATAACAATAAAATACTCAGGGCGAGTTTAATAGCCTAGGTGTACACACAGTAGTCTATAAGAGGAAATTGGGCAAGTGACATCTTGTCAACTTATGGCTTTCACTTTTAAAGTACTAAATAATCATTTTGAAATACAATTTTTCAGAGGCGTTCATTTTTAGACGCTTATCAAAGACAATTGGTAGCATGGAACATGACTCAGATTTTTTGAACTGTGGTAAAATGTTAGGCCAAATACCTTTAATGTTATATGATTGTAAATGTGTGATTTTTAATCTTGTAATAGTTAATAGAATCATGCTCAATTAAATATTTTAGGTATATGAAAAGAGTGAATGCAAATTCAGCAATTACATCGCCGAGTAAGATCCAGAATAAAAACAAACAGTGTCATCATATACATCATGTCATGGAAAGCTTAACCTTGGGTCTAAAATATGGGGATGGAAACCCACTCAACCCCCCCCAAACATAGCACAAATCAGCATAATTAAAATAGATCTCATTATAGATGTACAAGATTCCTTGTCAGATGTTCTGCCAGGAAATTAATGGATTAGTTTGAGCTACCGCTGTGTGGGCGTAAACCACTATATATCATAAAGTAGATTATGGAGGAATTCGATGATAATTTCATATCCAGCAATTATTCAAAGCAAGGATAGTTTTGGTCACAATAAAATGGTAAAAAATAATTCTTCTGCAAATTTATTTTAGTTAGATAATATTATATGATCTATAATTGCCTGAAATGTTTCGCATCCTGAAACTCAACACAGAAACATTTTTTTTTTTTTTTTTAGAAATATTCAAAAATGTGCAAATGTTGGGGGGGGGGGAGGGGGTATTTCACTAGGTAAGTGCATACTGCTAAGATTTTATCGATATAATTAAATACACAATTTTTGTGCAAATAAACAATTTTCACTGGGTGATTTGTTTCTGATGTGGGGGTGGACAATAGAAAACTTTATGAAAGATTGCAAAAAAATTTGTCATGATAATTTGTCTGATCGACCAAAACTATACTGTGCTATTGAATTTACTACGACGATAAACTAGGTGAATGATGACAGAATGAAGTAAACACAAAAAGCCGTCTTTGCCTCCATAATATGCCATGGAGTAAATTTTAATCGGAAATTAGATGTATCTGTATAGAGAAACACCTGTTTCAAAACGTACAAATGGACCAAAACAACAGGTACAGTTTCTGTGCAACAGCCAATTATCTTTATGCCTGCCTCGTTCCTTCTCTCCTTACTTCTGTTTACCTCCTGCACTTTGCTCTGTGTACTGTATTCTACTCTCCTCCCCATGGCTCTCTCTCTTCTTTCATATGACAGGTGTCAAAGATGGCATGAATGAGGAAGAATGGGGGAGGGGCCTTCTTCATAAATGTTGAATAACTGAATATCTTTAACATTAGCCATGATACATACAGACTAATGTTTTGAATATAAAAAGAGGCACACTCCCCCCCCCGCCATAACCACACAGTCATTCACTCAAACACAGATAGCACACAGGGCACTACCAACAGTGTGTTCTTGATATAGGCTGTCATCCCTCCCCACACACACACACACAGAGGACTGTAATCAACAATATTCATTCCAAAGGCAAGGATTCAGGAAACATAATTAATCATTCAAATGCATCTGAAAGTGGTAGTACAAGTGAACAACTAAACAGCCTTTACCTTGCATAACCGTATAATGCACAAACATTATTGAAATGTGTACTAACATTTAATCTATGTGGACCCAAGTTGGATATCTTTAAGGCAGGGGAGAGGATAAAGGATTTCCTGAGCTCCAAGATGATTGGAAAAATCCTACCAAATCGTCCTTGATGAAATTGTAAATCCTGTTCCAAAATTTGACAAGCAGATCTGAGAAGATGCGAAGACACACATTGCTGAATTTGCCAGTCTTGTTTAGCTGATGATAAAGATTTGCATGTAATAAACCTGGAGATTCTTTTTTAAAGGGATGTTAGAATGACTTTTACTTTAAATGCTGCAAGCAAAACTAAACAAAAACAATGAGTTTTTTATTTACTTTAATATAGGACAAATATATAAAATTAGGAATTTTAAAATGTCACAAAATTCATAACTCATGCATTTTCAATTTGACATATATTGGCCCACCAATACAATATAGCAATAAATGAAATAATCATGAAATTTAAATTACATAATTAATTTCATTTTTATCTGATTTAAATATATTTATATTCTCTTTGTTTGATACATAATACTGCATTCCCAGGCAAAACAAAAATCTAGAAAAACGTCCATACTATTGTCCTAAACATTTCAGAAAAATGTCTGAATAAAATCTGAAAAGTAGTGTTTGAAAACGTTTGGAATGCACAAACATTTCCAAAAGCGTTCTGGCAAAATTATTACATTTCTCCAGTTTCATTAAATTTTCAAAGGTCTAACAGTCGACTTTTACTTTCGGAGGTCGTTTAAAACATGTTAAGAACTTTTTCAAATTAAACGGTTTTATAACCATCTAAAGCAGTGTCCACAAAAAATTATCATATTTTTTAATTCCAGAAAATGTAAGAAGTATAGTTATAAAAGCATACCAGAAAATGTAGAAGTATTTTCTTGAAATGTCTGAAAATGTATTTGTAGCAGGGTAATTAAAATTAATGTAAATTAAAAATCATACTAAGCCGATCTGTTTTTCCAAGGATAAATATTTACTCTCTCTCTTTCTTTGCCACTATTTCGCTTCTCAATATAACTTCCTATAACATGCGACCCTGAAACTGGTCCCTTTGGTTGACTGTCCCCTGCTGGTTCTATGCAAACCATTCCCCTCTCCAAGGCAATGATTTCACATCACCATGCATTGTCTCGCTCATGGTTTGCGAGCATCCTGTATTCGACTCATCGGTTGCCAACTCTCGGTGCCATTTACAACCAAACAACAGCCAAACCCTCATTTTCCATTTTTCGTTTATTTTTTGCGGTGAATGAAAATCTTCGGCAATAAGCTGGAATTTAATTGGTGAGTGATGAATCCTATTAACCTGGAGAGATGCTTCTCAAAGTGATGATTTTGCAATTTTTCAGCACATGACGTATACTGTGTCCCATTGACAATCAACTCATTGTTAATGTAACAGTTGAGACAGTTTAATTACCCACCTCTTACGAACTATTGTAAATAACAACTGTGCTGTTGGCAATGTCTGTAAGGCAATGAAACAAGATACGCTGTTCTTGAATTCATCAATACTAATTACTCTTCAGTATCAGAGTATTATATAAAAGTCTTGATTTTGTTGAATGGTATGAAGGTGGTAAGTTTGATGTACGTGTGTGTGTGTGTGTGTGGTGTGAAGTTTGCTTATTTCTAAGCTTAGTGATATGACAACTAATTACCCATGCATGTACACCTTCAAATGGTCTGACACCAAGCAGTGATGATCTCTGCTGTTGTGATTCTCACATAGCTATGTAAAAATTCACAATCATTTTTTGCATGCTATCTGATGATTATTCATAAATTCTGACCAGCCACAGGAGAACACGTGAACTGCGCCCAATTGTCCATCTACTTAAATTCACGTATGGAGCCACTGTAAATCTAACTATCACTTTCATCTTTGACCACATTTCCCTAACCAAGACATGCAATTTATTTTCCTAGCAAGATTCCTTTGCTCATGTCAAAGTAAATGTGGCAAACGAAGAACATCAACCAGGAATTTAACCTCTTTTTTTTTTTTCTGAACGATATTAGTCAACAGACTAATATGCAGGTAACAGAAAATAATTTTGCCCAGATTTCAAAAGGCTAAACCACTATTGTGTATGTGTACATGTTTGACCATATTTTCTTACAACCGACGGAGATATTTTGGCGTTTTGAAAATTTGAAGTGTTCCTAGCCCCGCCTGGCAGCCAAGTGTGGGCCGCTTATGGGCTGCCATAGAAGACTATCACTGTTTTGATGTTTGGTTTATTTTGAAAGGGGGAGAGGGAGAAGTAATAGAATTGTGACCAATACCATGGTTTGGGGGCAGCTAGAGAGCCAATGGCCACATTGACTGGGTGAATGCGTGCATTGCTAGAAACATGCTCCTTCCACACATTTAAAGATAAGAATCCTTAGACTTGCATAACCCTCTTTTCTCCTCCCAGCTGAGCATAAATAGCAACGTTTTCAACAGTAATGGACAGGTCAGCCAATCAACAACCCCAAGACAAAGTTTTACTACCTAAACTACAGCAAATGCTCAGACTGCAGACCCACTTTTTTCAGCCACATACCATGCAACTTGCAACAATCATTATATAATGGTTTGATTGTAGCCAAATATATCCAGATCCAGATGGTTACAAAATTTACCCTTAAAAAAATCACCGAATACAGTCCACAAATCAAAAACGTCTATATCCCATGCCATAAGCATAATTTTGACTATTCTGTGATGGTTGGAATACTGTATTATGACCCCCACACACCCACCCACCCCACCCCCGCTCCACACACACACACACACAACAACACACACACCACACACACACACACACAATCCAGGAACTAATTCACCAAGTGCCAAACTTGTTGCTTCCTTCATTTCCCTTGTTTGAAGACATAACACAGGGGATGATATTCCAGGACTTGGCTTTCTTCTGTGGCTGTGATGACACAAACATTCAAGTGTGTTAGTGATAACATACTTTTTTTTCCAATAACATTGAGCAAGGAAATGAAACTACTACAACATCACATCTTAGACACATCCGTCATGATGTCGTCAGAGTTTCACTCTGACTTTTACAGCACATGACAGGTAATTTGGTCAGTAATCTTGACAGTTACCTGTGTTAATCCTCTATTGCACGACTGAATCATTGGGATTTTGTTCACAGTTTTTCCTTTACTGAGAAAAATAAATTCAATGTGCAAAGCAGAATTGCAGTCAAGTCAGCAAGTTCCGAGGCCACAAAAAAACTGGCCTCCAGGAGGGAGTCGTCATGGTGCAAAGAGTTCATAAAGCACTGGATCAATAGTAAATTTATCTGCTACATATGGCATCCTTATACACATCAAGCTGATGTTTTTCTTTGATAAAGAAATATTTGAGGTATTCTCCAAGAAACATGGATGAACACTTACTTCAAATGAAAGCAGTAACATGGACTATTTTTGTTTTCACTTATTTCTTAATATCAGGCTTCGGAAGAAAAGATGACATTTTGATACAACTGCTTCTTGACAGGGTTAGGCAAAATAATGGAAGTCTTTTTTTACTTGAAAGAATGACAATTAAATCAATGAATTTCAATATATCTGTAAATAGATTCTATAATGTACCAAATATAATCATAGCTACAAACAAGTGAAAAGACTGCATAAAATAATCAAATAGAAATGAACAAATTTGATCAAACATATTATAGGAATACACAGCATAAAACGTTCAGCACATTACAGTTTAGTATTTGGTATGTCTACCAAGAACTACACGCTTGTCATTCAGTGGAATTGTGAAAATGCACACACACACACACACACACACACACACACACACACACATTTCATGTACGTACACTACATCTATTATATTTTGCTTTGATGAATTATCCATCAGCCGTAACAGACTTCTCATATTCAGGCACACATCTGTTAAAATTTCCTTCCTTCCTTTTTCAGAGTACGTATGAGGCCAGGAGACCTTTTAGTTCCTAGAACCAAAGGAACAATACAGTCTCAAAGGCATATAGTACTAGCTGCATGATCAATTTTGTTACAAATACAATTACATTAAACGCAGTTATTAGGTGGAAGCGCTAATGCCCATTGGTCAATCATTCTGTCAAGTTTTTTTTTTTACAGGACAGGTGAGTGTTGGTGCCAGCCTGGAGTGGGCGGAGCCAGGTGTGACAGCTGCCTTGACGAATCTCATTGGTGGGATGGCCGAAGGTGTGAATCATGTGACTGCTTTGAAGTTTTGGCAAAGTGCAGTGACAAAAGTGGTAAATAAATTCATCATCTTTCATAACGATTTAGGAGAGGAGAAGAACACTGATTTTGTTTTTTTCCATTTTCATCTTATTGTTTAGCCTTTTCTTTACTGTCTGTCTGTCTTTATTTATTTTGAAATGTAATACAAATTTATTCATTCCCAATGTCTGCATACTATAATAAACTGGAACCCGATGAAAAAGAGGTCAGATATAACAAAACCCTCTTATAACAAGGTGATTTTTCAGGTCCCAACTCTCTATATAATATTTCTTTGTTTTTGGACCCTGATATAGTGAGGAACCTGATATAATAAGGTAATTGTCATGGTTTTTAGGTCATCATAACAACAGATTCCCCTGTACTTGCAATCGTGGCATGACAGCATAGGGAATTTATAGACCTGCTGTCATGAACACGGACAAAATGAATATCACAGATTTTTGACACCAGAGTTGTGAAATAACTTGCTATATCGCTACAATATCATAATGTCCGCTAAC
The DNA here is from genome assembly GCA_001188425.1 of Eucidaris tribuloides. Taxonomy (NCBI): domain Eukaryota; kingdom Metazoa; phylum Echinodermata; class Echinoidea; order Cidaroida; family Cidaridae; genus Eucidaris; species Eucidaris tribuloides. Next base: position 16,670 of record JZLH01S0290957.1, read on the forward strand.
TGTCTCCACACGTTGCGGTTTCTCACCTAATTGAAGCCAATTAAAGTAAATTATCTAATTTAATAACGTGTTCAATATCCTGCAAGTGATGATAAGAAGGAAGGTGTTTGTGGTTGACCTATTAAATTTTTGCTGGTAGTCTGGTTCTCAGCCCTTCTTTTATTTATCAGGGTTCTCAGCCAAATTGGGAAAACCAGGAAAATGGTTTCCCCGTTTTCCAGTCAAGGCATTTGCAAAACGTCCCTCAAATTGGGAAAAAGTCAGGAAATTTTGTTTGGCCAGTGGTACAACTTCAATGTCTACCGGTGAGAAAGAAATAGGCAAACCAAGATGAAGATCGATACAATTCTTGATTTTTTAAACTTCCATCAGGGAAAATGGTCGAAAATGATATTTTGATGTGATATTCTTGCTTACCACTGGGCAGTTTCCTTGGGCACTTGAGCTCTATAGAGACAAGCTGAAGGCTATCTACTATTTTTTACTTATGTTTGTGTAAACTCATATGCAATACCCCACTTTTTTCAATCAGGGAACATACACATTTGTAAATTATTTTATTCCGTATTTCATATTGAACAGCACTGTCAGATTAAAGCCCACATTGGTCGGAAATACATTTTCATTAATCTTTCACAAAGTATTCTGTTGTCAACTTAGACATCAGAAAACAACATTAAACATACTCAATATTTTTAAAAGTAACAATTGACATATTTGAATTTTTAATTATTGGAGGGTAAGTAGCAGTATGAATATCTTTTAAAATTCAAAAAGTTGTAGATGTTATTATTTCCTTTCTTGATATTATTGCCATTTCTATGCAGCAAATCCCCAAAGTGAAATGTGCAAGACGTGTACAG
>JZLH01S0290985.1:4920-26515 GCA_001188425.1 Eucidaris tribuloides
ATTATTTTCAGATTAATTCTTTATTTTCGATATTTCTGGTGAAGTGTTCCTTTAAGTTTAAGGGCATATATCTTTTAAGTGATACCACAATTTGACTATACACAGTACCTAGGGTTGTTCTATAGGGTCTATTTTACCATCCTATCGGGTCAGAATTGAGATGTAAAGTGGGTTGCACGAAAGTCACTTTCCAGGCCGTTTTTCAGAATCTGCTCCCGTACTAGCCTGTGTCGGTACGGCTGCCCATCCGCTCTGGGTCAGTGGCATTTCAAACACCCGGCGTACGCCCACATTCTCTCCAAATCTATATGGACTTCAATTATGTTATGCTTGAATAACCAGGTGCGTCAATTATTTCGCGGATGAGTCACCAGCAGTGTTAACGATGTCCACTGGGCTGGTACCCCGCTGATGTCCCTGCATTTGGAGTCAAAGTGCTATTTCCTCGAACTCCTTCCGGGACTCTTTCAAACGTTGACGCAAGATTTTACTGGAACTTATTTTGATTTCATTTTTTCAATATTATTCACAATCAGAATGTACATTTAAATGCATTTATTTATCTATTTATTTATTTATTTATTTATTTATTTATTTATTTATTTATTTATTTATTTATTTATTTATTTATGTAGGTATGTAGGTATATATGTATGTATGGATTGATTCATTCATTCATTGATTGATTCATTCATTTATGTATGTATGTATGAACTTATTTATTTACTATTTGTTATGCAGGTTTATTCATTCGGTTGTGATATATGAATTAATTACAATGCGTAGAAGGTCAGATACGTTTAAATGGACTGATCCAGGAGCTGCGCCAACGTAAATTTCAGTGCCTAACGACGAAACAAAAACGTTCAGTACATTATGAGAAACTTCTGTACGGTAGGGCCTAGCTCTTAAAGACACAAGCTAACATTATGGAGCTTCAATTTAAAAATTGTCAAATTTGGATATCTGGGCTACATAGAAATGGACAAATAAACACCCTAGAATACAAAAAGTTTGGAAAGTCGTGCTGCCACTGGAAACGCTTGAAGGAGTCCCGGAAAGAATTCGTTTTTAAAGCAAGACCACAGGAAATAGCACTTCGACCGAAACTGGAGTGACATCAGTGGGCTACTAGCCCAGTGGTCATCGGTGATATCGCCGCTACGTTTCCTTGAAACTTCTAGGCGCCAGCAAGCAGGTCACGGGGGGGGGGGGGGGGGGTCACGGAGATGTTTCGGAGACATGTCCGAAACCTGCAGCTGAAGACTCGAAAATCTATAACAAAATTCGAACATGTGTACTTAAAAGACATGAAAAAGTGAAAGTTTGAGCAAATTTGGTTGAACAGTTCAAGAGACTTTATGAATATTCAAAGTTTATTTAATAGGCATTATGTAAAATTCTTAAATTGGCAACTCTACCACTTTTTCAGATGATAGTGTGGAGAAGTCTCCATTGTTTTCGTGCACAAATTTTCACTCATTCTTGATTTTATGAAATATTTGATTGCCTCTTGCTTGTTGTACAACAAAAATGATTCTACATGTGTTTCTGAAAGAATTTGATTACCTTCTCAGTAAATTTGTGAAAATTTGTGTGCAAAACCAATGGGGAGTTCTCCACACGTTCATCTCAAAAAATGTATAGAGATGTTAGGCATTGAATAACAATGTTTCCAGTTTAAATAGATCCGAGCTACATGATTCCCCATGCTACCAGTGTCTCTGATACGGTCTTAAAATGAAGCCCTGAAAAAAATGCAGTTTAAAACGATCATTAAGTGCTTTTAAAAAGTGAAAATCATTGAGAGACCATTCCAGCTTTCCCCCATAGACTGCTGTGTTGCAGAATTTCCTATCGGCTGAGAATAATTTATGTGCCAATTTGTATCTGCACATATTGTACAAGTGACAGCATAACTGTCCAAACTTTTGTGTTCTAGGGTGTTTATTTGTCCATTTAACCTGTCAGATATATCAGAGAGCAAAGTTCGATAATTTTTTTAAACGGGTCTTCCGCAGTCTTTAAGAATCCTCCATGATAAGGATTAAGTAATTTGAACATACATAACTCTTGAACGGTTCAGTCAAATTTGCCCAAACTTCCACCATTTTCTTGATTGTTAAAGGGGAATGAAACCCAGACATCTTACTGAATTCGGAGAGAACAGAACAATACAAGAAGGAAAATAGTGAAAGTTTGAGCAAATTTGGTTGAACGGTTAAAGAGTTATGATTGTTCAAAGTTTATTTAATCCTTGTTAAGGAGGATCCTTAAATTGGCAACTCTACCCACTTTTCAGATGAAAGTGTGGAGAACTTCCCATTGGATTTGTACGCAAATTTTCAATAATTTGCAGTTTTCTGAAGAAGTGTCAGTTGAGAAAGTATCTAAATTCTTTCAGAAAAAACATGTAGAATCATTTTTGCTATATAGGACATACTTGCACAACAAGAAGAGCAAATCAGATATTTGATAAAAAGTGAGAATAAGTGAAAATTTTGTACAAAACTAAATGGAGTTCTCCCACTTTCATCTAAAAGGTAGAGTTGCCAATTTAACCGATTTAACAATCCTCCATAACAAGGATCAAATAAACTTCGAACAAACATAACTCTTGAACCGATCAACCAAATTTGTTCAAACTTTCACCAATGTCCTTTTTGTATTGTTCTGTAATCTCTGAATGCAGGAATGTGTCTGGGTTTCATTCCACTTTAAGATCTATTCTTAGAATGCAAGTACATGTAGTTGTCTGGGTTTCATTCCCCTTTAAACAATTTTGGTGCAGGCTTTCACACACTCTTGTGGGCTTTCTCAAGCCAAGTGATCAATAATCATCGGTAACACGTTTTGTTGTGTAGTTACTGCCTGCTGCCTTGCGATTATTGGATTATTTTTGGAAAACGTATGCGTATAGGCAGAACGCGCACACATTAGAAACGGCGTTTACGGAACTGAGATTGAACGCGCGGAACTGAGATCCAAAATGTTATGATTGATTTATCAAAATATGAATAATTTCATGAGCTGTCTCAAGTGAATTTTCAATGTTTTTGTGCATCCAAACTGTTACTTAAATTTGATTTTCAGGGTGTTGGTACCCTTTAAACTACACTATATGATTACCCTCCGATCGATGGAAATTTTCTGTAAAAATCGAACATGTCTGATTTTCCCGCGACTCCCCGTAGACCTGGCTAGTTTCAAAGAGACATCACGGCGATATCACAGAGAAGTCTCCGCCACCAGCTAGCAAAGATTCCAGTCGCCAACTGGTCACCAAGGTCTCAGAGACGTCGCCCTGACATCGCCGCGATGATGCACTGGCACCTTCGGTGCGGAGGAATAAAATACATTTGAAACAATTATGAAAACTGTGGTACCCATAGGCGGCGGAAGCGGGGGAGGGACTGTTCCCCTCCCCCCTAAATTTGAGGTGGAGTGGACTGTCCCCCTCAAAAAAAAAAATGGCGAAAAAAAGAAAAGAAAAGAAAGGAAAAGAAAAGGGAAAAAGGAAATCTTTCTCATACAAACATGTAGGCGCTACATGTGCCACGATGCTGATTTTGCCGCGAATTTGGCCGTGAAAATTTTTTTGGACACGAAAATCCCCCCCCCCCCCCGCTGAGCGACTTTTCGGAATGTGATTTGGCCGCGAAATTGGCCGTGAAAATTTTTTTGGACACGAAAATCCCCCGCTGAGCGACTTTTCGGCTTGTGATTTGGCCGCGAATTTGGCCGTGAAAATTTGTTTGGCTGCGAAATGAAAAATCGTCCCAGGTCCTGAACTTCGCGCCCCCCCCCCCCCCTAAATATTTGGCCTTCCGCCGCCAGTGGTGGTACCAGGGGTTGGCGTATTGCATTTGCATTTTATTTTCATATCAACAATATGTCGTTCCCAATACACAATTATGAGTATTCTGTCAGACACAAGTCGGTTGTCCGGCAGAAGGGCCCAAGCATTTGTTCTCGGCAGAAGGGCCTAACACTAAATTGTCTCGAAATGAAAACCATTGGCTCTGTTCGCATGAATGAAATCAAAGTAGTGTGGTATTTCTAGATCCTTCCTTCTGTCAGTCTGTTAAGTGCAAATATCAAATAAGGCAATATTTCTCACATTAGAGAAAATTACTGTTGAGGCCCTTCTGCCAGACAACCGACGAATTATAGATACTAGCAACAACCAAAACGTGTAAAATGAATATGGGCCTACATGTTCTAAATAGAAGTAAACTCACCTGTGATTTGGAATAAGACAAGCAAGGCAATGAGTCCTTCCCCGGTTTCTGAGAAAACAAAACACGGCTTCAGTTGCAAGTATCGAGGGGGAGTAAGTTGTCCTGAACCAGTGGATGATAATGCAGAAACGAACGCTGTGCCTGTTAGTCACTCTTGTGACTAAAATATTCATAATCACATCCCTGGTTGGTGTTCAATTTTGATTGTTGTCGTTTAGTTTCTAACTTTCCGACAGTCCGAGTTTCAGGCGCGGGTTATGTGACCACAAATACCACAACTGTAACTGGCGATGTCAACTTACTGTCATAAATGAAACAATCGGGTACAATGGTGATTCGTGTCATTTAAGTCATATGATATCAGTATCGAATAAGATGGAATGGACTTATATGCTTGGTAGAAACTGTGTGATTTGACAGTTTGGTCTTGGTGTTGAGAAAACAAAATCGTGTCCAAAACCGAGCTCATTTCAAGTCACGATACTGATCGCACTATCGATCGTACAACACCGTTGGCGTCTCGCACGATTAACAGCGTTGGTGAAAATTCCTAGCGGGGGGGGGGGGTCATCCCCAGCTGGAGTGGGACCCATGCTTGTCCAAGCACCGCCAGGTCCTAGAGACCAAATTTCACCCCCTTAATGGCAGAACACGTTGTAAAAAGCAGGGGCGTCGATCCGTTTTTTGGATGGGGGGGGGGCAAAAGTATGAAAAATGTCAAAAAAAATCAGCATAAATTTTCAATGTAATATTTTGTGCCGGATCGCGGTGAAAATCTTAAAATTGTGTATTTTTAGTAGTATTTTCATGTTTAGTTTAATGGTTTTGTCTTGCCTTGCACTGATTCTTAAACGTATCCTTGCATTGCGTTTAATGAAATTTAAAAGTTGTCAAAATTATTTGGGGGCAAATTGATATATATGCCCACAAGGGAATTTAGTTTTGATTCGACTAATTGTATCGTTTAACAGAAAGAGTTTTGGCGGTCCATGTCGCAAGTTAAATTTTTTCCCCATATCCCATGCACACGTTCTGCCAACAACGTGAACGTCCGTATAGGGAATCCAATTCAGGGGGGATGAATGAAAAGACCACCCCTAGATGAATACGATGACGTCACGGATTTACGCAAGCTCACTCAAATCAATGGTATATCATTGGAATATCAATCGGAAGTACCATTGAACATACCATCAACAATATACCATTGGATAGCATTCATCTACCATTGAAATGTGCCATTCAACCTAATTAACATTTTTTAACAAAATAATGGTACACCTCATTTGCATACCAATAGTACGTGAAAGGGGCATGAATGATACCCAAATGATATAACACTGGGCTACCATTCACAGTCCACCATTGAGATACCATTCACCTCTATCCTTGGTTTACCATTGACATACCACTGACTTACCATTTACCTTTCACCAATGACATACCACTTAGCTTCCACCATACCATTGGCATACCGTTGACGTACCATTCACCTTCTACCATTGGCTTACCACTCCATTTCCACCATTGGTGGTTCTGCAATTGCTATCTATACTCTCTACGTTAAGGGCTAGAAATGTCATGGTTACCTACTGTTTTATTTTTCGCAGAGGGGGTCCTACATGAATAGATAGCACTTACATGGGTTTCAACCTGTTTGCTACTTTATTATAGATTATTATAGAAGTTTTTATATTGATTTATTCAACATTTTATCGATAAACTATGTACATAATGAATAAAACTGCGTTTTTTTACTGGATATGCAAATTAATATATGAATATGCATTACAACAACAACAACAAAATTTACCATTCACCATACCATTGGGATACCATTCAAACATAATTGAGAGACCATCTACCAGTCAATCTATCATATGCATACCATTTACCATATAATGAATACCATTTACCATTGAACATATACCAGTTAAACACCACTCAAAGACCATTAACCACTCAATAATGCCACCAGTTACCACGCAACCGTTCAGCACATACCATTTAAATACCATTGAGAGACCATTTACCAGTCAGTCTGCCCTATGTATACCATCAACACCAGTTACCATTCACACATCAATGAGAGACCATTTTGGGTCCCGACTTTGGTGGCCATCTACCTTTCAATCTGCCACATACATACCATTTACCAGACAAACGAACACCATTTACCATTCAGCATATCATTCATGCACCACTGACAGACCGTTTACCAGTTGATCTGACAGACCGTTTACCAGTAATTGATCTACCATTCAGATACCAAACAGTTTGATAATGATTATTATAATATTATTATTATTATTATTATTATTATTATTATTATTATTATTATTATTATTATTATTATTATTATTATTATTATTATTATTATTATTATTATTATTATTATTATTATTATTATTATTATATCATTTTAATGATGATAATAATAAATAATGATAATAATAATAAAATAGATAATAATAATAATATAATAAAAATAACAAACAATACTAATATACCCTCCCTACTCAAAAGTATTGCAACATACACTATAACTCATGCATTTTGAGTTGAAGGGGTCTTTCTGTAGTGATGTCCTAATGAAGTTTATTATTGGAAAATAACAAATTATTGAAAAGAAAATCAAAAAATATAATTTCTCCTTTCTCTTCCAAAGCAGGGGGGCTGGAACATAAAAATTTAACATTTTTTTTCGCCTCCCTATAGGGGTGGGGTGTTAATTCACATTAGCATCGTAAAACAAAACTTCATTAGACATCATTACAGAAAGACCGCTTCACTCAAAATGCATGGCGTTATAGGATGTTCATGACTTGTTGAAGAGGGGTGGGTTTTCCCGGCCCATTTTCAAACAGTTTTTATCCAACTATGAAAAATTATCACATATCAATTTCTAAGCGAATCTTTTACTTTCTTTAGTGGTCTAGAGTTTGCAACACAATGGTAAACTGGAACTAAAACCGTCGTTTTTGGCACCATGTTTTTGCCATTGTAACAAATCTACAAGCTTTATATACTATTGACACGAGATTTATGATAATCAAAGGTTTCTCTTTAAAGTTAGATCAAAATATGTGAACGAAGTCAATGTTATGACCTGCGGAATTAAGTCTAAAGACTTCCTTTTTGGTAAAAAAAAAATCTCGTGGAAGATCCCTGTTTTTCTCATTTTTTCTGACTTTGCCGCTTCATAAAATTAAAGTGCGCTATCTATAAATATGAGTGTTTGTAGTGGGAAGTCTGAGGATTCTAAAAATGTAAAAATCAAATTTTATTGGCTAGGAGAAGGCCTGCAGAATTGGCAAACACCAATCACAGACACCATTTTCTCTCAGTCAGAAATCTTCGCAGCCTTAATTATTATGCGTTCGAGTGTGAATGTAAACAATAGGCACGCTCCTACCAGTGCAGCGTGAGGTCAGTAGTGCATGACCAGTGCCGAACTATGTATAGGCTATAACCTCGTATTTCTCTGCGCAAAAGAGGAGCTTTTTCTGTTGTTAAGAAATTGATATGACTCAGATTCGTCTTATGCGAATGCTATTTCAACTTTTTCTTTTGTCAACCAGTGTAACAACATTTCCGAATTTAACATTCTTTTCGCGCAGTTTCATCGATTACAATTTCCATTCGTCGGTCATAGTCACTAAGCGCTCTAGTGCGAAAATAATTTCGTCTTTTGCATTGAGTACGTCAGAATTTCATTTAGTTTCGTCTGTCTTTTAAGTGTGAAAAGAAATATTGATTGATTTCTTGGGGGTAAATATGAATTTTATCATTACTCCCCTTTCTAATTGTCATCTCATAGTGGGACATTAAAATCACAAACATTCACATCTACACAGTTAAAACAGTGGTTAGCGAGTAAAGGCTTCTCTTAAGGCCACCGCACACTACGCGATTTTCCGTCGCACGACTTACCGATTTTCATCTGAAATAAATCAGCGTGTACGAAATATAAGCTGTTTTTATTTATTTCGGATCCAAGTCGATGAGTCGTGCGACGGAAAATCGTATAGTGTGCGGTGGCCTTAACACTTTCTTGTTATCACTTAGTAAATTGTTCAAACTAAACTTCGTATGTCAAATCACTAAACTTTGGTGTCCAATTTTTAAACAATAAGTGTCAACAATATATATCTTTGTTATTACTTTCAAACCCACTTTTACAGTGTACGTGAATAATCATAAATTTTATCCAGACCCACAACAGTCACGATTATACACCGTCTTGACACGAAACAGCACTGATAGCACACAACATGACTAACATATACAGCTAAACACAACGATAGAGCATTACTACGTACGGGACCAAGTGGGACGAAAATTGTATAAATATTCTTCAACAAAGACGAATTAATTTCTAACATCTGTCGGTTGTTCGCTAGACGGGACGAATTATAGTGACAATTGATCATTCTGAATTAACAAAATTAATATTTGTAACTCGCTGCCAAATAACGAATGTAAAAGGCATATGACTGAACTGAAAAGGGGGCATTTACAGGCTCCGCTTTCCGCGAGACGACACTGAATTGAAAGTGAACGAAATTTCACAAAAATATGGCGAAAATGGCTAGGAAACCTATATCAATCTGTAACCATTAAAACGCATTAAACACCTCAAGATTACCAGTAATTTTATCGATTCTTCACGAGGTGTTCCCACAAGATTACATAATGTGGTAGCGGTTTGACTTTAAACTCACTATTTATTGTATGTTTTTCTCTTATTTAATCAGGGAATCTTGTCAAGAGGTTAAAGATACAGGTTAACATTGTGGAGCTTCAAATTAAAAAAAAATTGTCAAACTTTACTATCTGAGCTACATAGTAGTGTTGGAATTGACAAATAAACACCCTAGAATACAAAAGTTTGGAAATTTATGCTGCCACTGGCAAGATATGAATGAATAAAGAATTAATACTCCGGCCGAGTACAAAATAGCCCAGATCTACATAAGTTTATGGGAGGAAATGGGCAGGTGAATCCGATCAATTTCACTGCTTGTAGATTTTCACTTTTTAAAACACTAAATAATCATTTTGAAATACATTTTTTTTTCACGGCTTCATTTTTAGACCTTATCAAAGACACTTAGAGCACGAAGGATTATGTAGCTCACATTTTAAAAAAAAAAATTGTGGTCATTGTTAGCCTGTGGCTTTAATCAGTAAGGGATCAAGTAAATAACGAGATCACATTCAGAAGATATAGTGTATGACTGTATGTGTGCGAGTAAGGGAGGAAATGTATGTCTGCATTTCTGTATGTCTGTGTATTTTTATGTATGTGTTTGTGTTTGTATAACCTGTAAAGTTGCAAGTTATTTGTGTATTTCCTTTATAATTATGACTGACAACTATGACATTAATTTACCTTTAATTTCCATGCATCCAAGATTTTCTGGTATCTCCCCACTTATTATGTTTTGTTGTTGTAATTATCGAGTTATGTCTTATTATTGTAATTATTTGATTCGTTATTTTTACTGTTTGAATGTATATTGTTCGATCTTATGAAGATTGAATGTTTTATACGAGCGAAATAAATCTAACTTCAAATTCAAGACCAACATGACCAATACTCACACATACGAGGCGTGACAAAAAAGAGCCGAGATTGTGACAACCACGCGCACAACGCAATGTCAATCGACCCACCACCAATACCACTGTGTTGCCCAACATCTCATCAACATTTTGCCCAGTGTTATAGCGGCTGAACTGGAGAAACAACTTTCTCCAAGAGTCTTATGTTGAAGATCCCGCCCGCCATATTGCCTTTTCGGTTTGGCCCCCACCCGACTGAACCAGGAACTTCAGATTGGTCCCCCTCTCCATGTTTGTGCAACCTCTATGTATCGTGACGGAGCATAGTTGCGGCATGCCACTTAAAAGCCAGAGGAAGGGGCACAGAGTGAGATAGGTGAACAATATTACAGCAGAATGTTGATGAGATGGTGGGCAACACAGTGATATGAGCGGTGGGTCGATTGATATTACGTCATGGGCGTGGCTGTCATAGTCTCGTTTGTTTTTTGTCACACCTCGTAGCTGATGTCACATTTCACTACCCATTAATTCATTTTAAAATACAATAATAATCCTTACGTTTGGGGACAACTTTCCTCTTAATCTCAGAATATATAATTGTATTAATAGATCAGGTAAAAACTCTTGTGGATCCAATTATTTTTTCTTATTTGGGGAAATTGCATTGCCATGGTAACAGCATATTATCGTAATAAGTCAACAATAAACTGGGGCGGAAGTATTAATCACCTTCAGTGAATATTCGTGAAAGTAAAAGCTGTTGCAATAATGGCTGTGTAGAATTTTGTGTGCGAGTTTAATTCCAAAAGGTGCTAAATCCATGTTTAATTCCAAAAGGCGCTAAATCCATGAGAAAAATAAATTTTAAAAATTATTAAAAATCAAGTATAATCGGCAGATTTTTTCCAGTCATATAATGTTGGTCCAGGGTGATACCTTTATCATCTATAACAATATCAAGGTACATGGCTCAAGGGAAAGGGAGAAATAAAAAAGGGTGATTTACTCAGAAGTGACGAGAGTGGATTTAGCGCCTTTTGGAAATAAACTCTTCATTTGTTTGTTTGTTTGTCTGTTTGTTTGTTGCTGGTGAATTGTTCTTGTACAGATGAGTACAGATCCGTCTTCTATGCATAAGAACATGACGTGGGTGGCGAATACCAGTGCCGCTATCTGTATAACGTCGAAGTATAATGATTAATTTCCGTTCCTGTGTAGAATCGGGCGATTAAGAGAAATGTCATATCAACAATAAATATATGTCAGTGTGTCCCCAAATCGAGCTTAATTATCATATTGTGTTTAAACAAAGCACCCCTCCTAATTTACTTGCGAAATTCCTATAAATTGCCGAAAATCAGTAGGAGCAATGTTAATTTCGTGTGGAATCGCTCGATTGAGAAGGTGTCGGGGTATTATCCTATTTTCAGTGAAAACCATTGTGTCATCATTCAAATTTCGTCATGCAGTTGTCACTCTTCAAGAGGAAAGCTTTGACTGGTAAGTTCAGCATCAGTTTCGTCGTGAGAATAACCGAAGGAGGTAAACACCCGTGTTGTTTCCGAGACCATAGGTTCGGGGTCCGAGGCCGCTCCAAACACAACCTTTCCATATAGATTATATGGCAACCCATCATTATTATTTTACAAATTCCTAGTGATGATTATTCAAATATTACTAAAATTCCATTTCACGTTTGTTCTTCAAAAACAATCTGTGAATTTTCGAGAAATTTAATTAATTATGACGGTTATTTATAATGTCGTGACCAAGTACATTTTATCGGTGTACAAACTACAGGGTTTTTTCACCGTTTGCAAAAATAAATCACGTGGCTGGAATGTCACTCCGTCATGTCCTCGTTCGCAAACTAGGGAGTGCTTGACAACCTATGTATGTAGTCGCAATGTTTCTGTGAATCCGCAGATGTTTGAAACCTGAATAGGAACTTTGGTGATGCGCAACCATTCTATAAATAATGGAGGATTGCGTGAATGGCTTTTGTTAAATTCATTCAAAATAATACCTTCACCAGTACATCCCGATGCGCATTAATGAAGAGCCACAGGCCTACGTAAATATTAATAACATAACTGCAAAGACTGATCTGGTGATTAACGTTCGTATCTGTGAAATTACATTGTAATATCGACGGTGATTTTTTTTCTTCTCTGAATGGGACTGAGAACTTCGCCTCACTAATTAGTCGATTATCTCATCAATGCACAAATAAAACTTGGAGAACAAAATGTTTTTTCTCGTTAGTAACTTCATCTGAATCAATTTGTAATGATTATATTTCAATAGGCCTACCAATCTGGAGACTACGGAATTTTATTTTCTAGAGCGTTATTTGGTCAATGCCCCACAGTCTAAAGGTTTGTGCAGGTAACTCGGACCAGGACCGAAGCCAAGGCCATAAGAAATTGACTTTGAGGCCGGTCTCAGATGCAACCCTTATGAAACTATGAACTTTGCACAGTATTTATCTCTTTTCGTCGCACTCACGACGTTGATTGTGTGCCTGATAAAGGACGTTAGTACCATTTATTTAGTACAGCGTTAACCTCTTTCGTAAAGGCAAGCGATGATTTGGTTTTTTGTCTTATTATTTTGATTAATAATACCCTAATCTTAAATTGCACATTGTCAAATATGTTAATCGCTGCATGGAATAAGATAAAATCGGGTGCAATTTGAAAAAAGGGTGTTATCCTGTACCTTACACAAATTATCCGAGCGATAAAAAAATCAACAAGATACTTTATTATCAAAAGTGTGGAATCTTACAAGAATCTTGATACACTTATCATGCTTATGGACGGTATACGGTATGTAACAGCGGCAATTATTGCATATAAGTTTTATGCATTTCTAAATCTATTTTAAAGAAATAATTATCATACTGTTGTGCATCGTAAATAACGCAACTTTATAGGAGAGGGCAGAGCCTGATTGAGATAAAGTTGTACTTCAATGTTTGTTTGTTTGTTTGTTTGTTTGTTTGTTTTTGTTTTGTTTTGTTTTGTTTTTGTTTGTTTTTATTTGTTTTTGTTTTTGGGGGTGGGGGTTGTCGTAATTGCAAGATTCTCCTGAGAATCACCAACCAATGCGAAAAAAACCTGTTAGGAAAATTAAAGACTGCGTCCATGGTTTTCACACACCGAAATGAACTTATCGACCAAATAAGCTACTCAAAATGTGAAGATTCGTATAAATCTTCACCTCTTACAAAAGTCTTGGGGCTGAAAAGTCACGTTTCGTGAAAATAAACGCTGATAAAATTCAAGCAGAATGCAGCAACGCAACGTGACGAACGTCACTCGCTGAATTTGAATTTTACACAATCCGTTTAATTAGTCTGATTGCAAGACCTGATTCCTGTGTAGTGAAAATTAAATACTTGCTGATCAAAGCTTACAAGGTCAAAAACTCACACCAGTGCAGTTGGGATATTATCAGTAGCGTGGCCAGCTTTTTGCCATTGGGGGCAGGCACCGAATGTACGACAAAACTACCGACCGTACGACATATTCATGTTGTGTAATGATAACAGTTAAATGATTTACGATGATAGTGAATAATTAATACACAGGGGGATCTAGCGTTTTGGTAAGGTTTTTTTTTTGAACGAATGGTGATGGAGAAAAAAAAAGCATGTTTGCGCGCGAAGCGCGCCGAAATTATTAGAATTATGTATGTTTGCGCGCGAAGCGCGCCGAAAATTTTAGAATTGTGTATTTTTGCGTGCGAAAGCGCAGTGAAAATTTTAAAAAAATGCGTATGTTTTACGCGAAGAGCCCCGAAAATTTAAAAACTGTATATGTTTGCGCGCGAAGCGCGCCAAAAATTGAGAAGTTGGTATGAAAATTTGTTTTGCACTGTTTTTTAAAACAAATTTTGTAATACGTTTTGGTTTTCCTGACATCTAACATAACTAAGACCATGCAAATTCTTCACTTGGCACCCAAGGGGGGGGGGGTTAAACCTCTAACCCCACCCTTGTAGATCCGTTCTGATAAAACTATAAGAAGTAATCCCAGCAACACGAAACTTTACAGAAAACGTTTTCTCTGCGTTCTAGAAAGGTCGATTGCTTTTCGTCCGAAGAAACGTTTTTAAAACGTTTAAAAAATGTTTCCTTAAGACGAATTATGCTTCTTCTACTTATAATGGTAATGTATGCGCAGTGAGCGAGCGAACGGAGGCGCTTCAGACATCAATAATTTCAAGTCAAAGAAAGTTTGAAATTATATTACATAAATCGTAACAAGCCTTCTGATGTTCTGATATTATTTATATCAGCACTCAGGCAGTACTTAATTTATAGGAACACACAAGTATAATCATGCAACAAAGTTTGTTATTCACATTGCTTGGGAAGAACATTTTCGAAGTCTATGAGAATAGGAACGTGTTGGCAATTAAAGGCAATTTGTGGCTTTTGATTTGGCTGGTGAACGAGAAACGGGCCGAAGGCAAACTATTTCATCCACTTCACATGGTGGAGCTAATGTGCCCCGGTATCAAATAGCGTTCTATCCTTTTTTCCAAGATTTCTTCCTAAATGTACACGTTGCTGAAATGCTGAATCTTTCAACAGTTTAATGTTGTAGGCCTGTAAACATTTTGTCGGTACAACATGATGTTCGGTCGGTTGATTTGGAACGTTGACTGTGTAGTACACTTGACTCAAGTTGACTGTACCGCTACGTTCCAAATGTATCAATCATCAGGTATTCATGACAAGGTGGTTTGCCTGGTTACCGAAAAAACCTGACATGAAGAAAATCACTTATGCGAGCGATGCGGAGCGAGCGACTTGAAAAAAAAGATTTTTACATTTTGAAAAATGTAATTTCTTTCAATATTTTTGTCGGTTTATAAGATATTTCGTCGGTATAAAATTATTTTTTTGTCGGTCGCATGTACCGACGGAGTCCTTCGTTGTACCGACAAAATCCGAAAAAGCATTATTGGCCGACGGGGGTGTGCGGTCGCGGATGGGCCTCGGGGGGGCGGGCGGTGGCGGGTGGGGGGGTTGCGCTGTGGGGGGGAGGGGGGCCGGCGGGGGGCGGGGGCGGGGGCCGGCGGGCCGGGCCGTGTGGGCGGCGGGGGGGGGGGGCAACTGCCCCTGCCCCCCCCCCCTTTGGCTACGCTAATGGATATTATTACGCAAAGTTTGCTATACGAGTATACGGTTGGACTCTACCGAATTCGAATTCAGTGGGTGAAAGCTAATAAGCTATACCCATTGTCTGAAACAACTAGGGCAACGGCCCAATTGCAAATGATTTGTCGTTCATATTTCAATTACTTTACAACGTATCAATCCCAAATTTTGAACACTTTGTATGTATCTTTTTTTTAGTGGATCGAATCGGAGTTAAACGGTTTCATGTGCAAATGAAAAAAACACAGCCTTTAAAGGATGGAAAAGTTCAACCGCAAATTTGTTTCTATTTACCACGCTACCTCCCGACAACCAAATTGAACCAGCCCAGTCCTTCGCCGTGATAATCAAGAAATCTGATAATTATTTAAAAAAAAAATAGAAGACGAATTTATTCTATACTGTAGCATAAATGCCTTAATAAATAATAACTGATAATTAAATCATCGTCGCTTTTTGGAGAAAACTTTATATTCAAGTGTGTCGGAATGGTTTAGTGATTAGTTCACTCTCAAGAAATATTTCTTTAAAAGTTCACTTTTACAGAATGAATTTCATTATTGGCCTGACTATAGAGCTCATTTCAGAACGTTGAGTAAGCGTTGAGTAAACCCTATACGGTCACTCCAAGAAGGCTGAAATTAAAGCCCACGTTTATATCTGGTAGACGGTGAAAATTGTGTTTTTAGACAGACCTATATCTTTTAGATTTGCCCTTAAAATACGCGCTAAAAGCTTCATTTTTTTCCAAAAATGATGACAAATTTGAACAGCAGGAGCCGATTATTTTTTTTTGACATGGGAAATGTACATAGTGATATATGCTCCCTTATAATCAAAACATCACATGTCATTATTAACAATTTTTAGTAGGTTTGAGATTGTTTTCTGATGTCTGAAATAATACTACTACACTTTGTGAAAGATTGATGAAAACATTTGTATGATCGAACAAACTTCAAAATAATGAAATCTCCTTTTTTTAAAAAATTAGTCAATTTTCAGCATTTCGATCTAAAATCACATCTTAAAGGAAATAAATTGTCAACAACCGGCGTATACTTACCTCGAAATGTGGGATTTTTTTTATTCTCTCTTTTACTCGTCAAATATTAAGGCAACATTTCATGACATACCTTTTATATTTTTTTGTAATTTAAAAAGATATACCGGAAGCAAATTTCTTCCTAGGCTCTACTACCCATATGTTTTGTCGGTAACTCGTAACATTTCTCGACTGTGAGGTTTTTTTTTCTTCTTTTTTCTTCAAGCTCTATAGCTTTCACCAGATTTTCTCTATCCCTCCTCGCAAATTTACCAAAGTTCAAAAGCTTTTGCTTCACCATCGAGTTGGAGAGCGGGTGTCTATTCGCAATACCCTGTCGGGGTAGGTGAGGGTTGCCCATGAAATGCAAAGCAGCTTTCTCCAGTACCACATTTAAAAAAAATAAATTATTCTCTGATCTGCAGCATTAATGAC
This sequence comes from Eucidaris tribuloides, assembly GCA_001188425.1. NCBI lineage: Eukaryota > Metazoa > Echinodermata > Echinoidea > Cidaroida > Cidaridae > Eucidaris > Eucidaris tribuloides. The sequence continues at coordinate 21,386 of JZLH01S0290985.1, forward strand.
CCATGCTTCACAGATTTATGTTGCAAATGGAACAATCAAAGTAAAGTAAAGCTTGTTTGTTATTACGGATCCCAGGAAGTTGAATCTGATGAAATGTTCCACAACTTCAATTTCTTGGTTTTCTTCAGGGATGAAGGGAGGTTCTTGTCCGGTTGGTTGATATAATGACTGATTGAGGTTTAATGACTTGACCGATGAGGTAATAATACAGGGCGGGTTAGCAAATCAGGAATTCGTAGTGCAGTGATATTTCAGCCCACAGTGCGCACAAAGCCGGACGGGAAGTTTTTCTCCTTATTTCCGGATGTGGTGGTTTGTAAATAACGTCCATTGACACCCGCTGAACTAAATCTGCATGGTGTTCTGTTGTTCTCAGGGTTGCCAGATTTTTCAATGCCCAATTTAGATTTGATGCATTTTATGTGTAGCACAGGCGTGATTCTGGGCATGGTAAATAAAGATTGTTAAGGTATATTTTATGAAGATTACTCGGGATTGCTTTCAAGAAGATATACAGGAAGTATGTGAAAACTGTAATTGGGTAGTCATATTTGCGATGGAGCGAAACGACCGATGGGAGGTGTGGGAGGGGGAATACCCTCTCCCATGGTAGGAACTTTTTGAAAATACGCATACAAAAGACGCTTTTCTACACATGATGAACACATATTTCAATGGTATATTTTATCAAGATTAGGGATTGGGTACTCATACTTGCGAGGGAGCGAAGCGACCGATCGGGGGAGGGTATAGGATTACCCCCTCCCATGGTAGGAACTTTTTTTGAAAATATGCATGGAAAAGACGTGATTCTAGGCATGGTAAATGTATATTTCAAAGGTATATTTCATGAAGTTTATTAGAGATTGTTGTCAGGTTTTCAAAAAGATGTACAGTAGGTAGGCCAGTGTGAAAAAATGAATGTGAATGGGTATTTGAGGGAGCGAGGCCACCGAGCAGGGGTAGGAACTTTTTTTGAAAATATGTATTAAAAAGACGTGTTTCTGGGCATAGTAAATGCATATTTAAAAATTATTATAACTTCCTTTTATCAATATTTGAGTCTTTGCTAGATCGCTTCAGTTTATCTATTTAAATTTTCATTGAAAACGTTTTTTTTGCCCCAAAGCTTCCCAGTAGAACCGCGCCTGGTGTAGTTCACTTTGAAACCTCTGCCGCTGCCGAAAATTTGGGTGCCGCGGTTTACGCACAGCCAGAATTTGCACGTGAAGTACATGAGCGCCACTTCTTTTGGACCCTTGTGGCATTTATTTTGCAAAAATCGGGTTTTATGATTATTTTCTAGGGGAAGTTTAGGTATGCCATTGTAATACGACAAAAAATGCCAAAAAGGTCGTTTGGCGTGCACATTGAATTCTTCAACGCCAAACGAATTAAAAAAAAAAAAAAAAACGTGGATTTCCCACTTAATATAATTGCTTAAAATGAAGGTATAATTTCCTCATGTTATAGTATCTATGGTTATATACAGTAAAATTGATAGTGGTGATAATGGAAAAATGGAAACGGTTTTCCCAGAACACATCTTTCTATTGGCCTTTCTTTCTTTATATCTTTTTTTCTCTTTTCTTTCTTTCTTTCTATCTAATTTTCTATCGGTCTATTTACCTTTCTATCGTTTTGTCTCTTTCTCTATAATCGTTTCACTCATTTTTGTTTTTCTGTTCAGGTAAAGTATTTTACGGGAGAAAAACAAATCATAAATGTGTGGGGGTTTTTCCACGGTGATGCACCTAGACTCGTAACATTTATTTACCATGGAGGTATATAGTTGTTGTTTTTTTCTGAGTGGGACGTGATCTTAATTTTGGGGGACTTTTTCACAATGAAATAACAGCAAGATGTGATTAAAATGTACCGGATCAATGATTTTTCATTTATGTCATTGTGAAATAACCCTCGAAAAACATGTCTTTGGAAAAAAATGTGGACCTTTTGAGAGAAAGAAAAAATTGGGGGTTCGTACACCCTCCAGACCACCCCTTGTATACACCCATGTTTACATAGTGTAGCTTGAAATGATCATTGATTTTGTGTACATTAATTGTTTTTCCGCATTTTTTTGCCATTAATAGGTATGGCCGTGTGTTATATCCACATCGTTGTATTCCAGGAAGTCCGGTCGTCGTCCACTTGTAACAACGGTACAGACACCACGTGGGTAGTTAACACCGGCGTGAGGTTTAGGGCAGCAATTAGTCAAACAGAAACGCAGTTAGATCAACTTATAACTGTAAGTCTGTCACAAACACGTCCACACTGCAAAAAACCGGGGTGTTAAGTTTAACACCAAGGGTGTTGCACAATATGAATACCGGAAAGTGTTGATTTTCAACACCCATGGTGTTAAAACCAATGCTCTTGGTGTTGAAATAATTCGTTTGGTGATACAATAATACCTGCGGTGTTAAAATTTTACACCACGTCTGATATTTATATTGTGCAACACCCCTTGGCGTTAAATTTAACACCCTAGTGTGTGCAGTGTATCCATGTATATAAAGGAACACTTTAACATTGTAGAAACCTCATTAATTTGAACAAGAAAATTAGAGAATGCGTAGTATATGTCTCGCCTGCATCTCACAATCTCCGACAAAACACATTTTAAAAATATGATAATTCATTTCATTGAAGAAATATGCGTCGGCCTAAATTAGCAAAATTAATTAATTTCAAATTATCAAATTATATGAACTGAATTATTAAATTAATTAGATTATTAAATTTGAAAGCCCTTACCAAGACCGCTTAGATAAAACAAACAAAATCGAAATCCACCAAGAAAAAATAGCATTTTTGTGATTTTGAATAAATTTGTACAAATTAGCATAATTAATAAATGTTAAAAACCCTGATCTAGCTTCATCAGAATCAGCAATCAGAATCAATAAACGCCAAAACAGACAGGAGAAGTGACATTTTTGTCATATTGATTGATTTTGAATAAATATAAATTAGCAAAATTGATTTTCCAAATTATGTGTAGAAGTTTTGAAACCCTCACCAAACCTTATCAGATAAAACAAACCAAATTAAAATCTGCCAAGAAATAAAGGAATAGTAGCATTTTTAGTGATTTTGAATACATTTACATAAATAAGCATAATTAGTGAACTTTCAAAATTACTGTGTAGAAAATTAGAAAGCCAAGCCTTATCAGATGAAGCAAACATTATCAAAGTCCACCAAGAAATTAAGAAATAGCATTTTTTGTGATTTTGACAATATTGCATCCAATAGCACAATTGATATTTTTTTAAATTATGTAAAAAAAAAAAAACAATGTGAAGCCCTCACCTACCTTTTTCAGTCTGAGTAATCAGAATCAAAATCTGCCAAAAAATAAAGGAAAAGTTGACTCAACGACATAGTCTTAGTATTTTTGGCCTGATATAACATTTGACCTTGATTTTGTGACCTTAAATTCTACTCAAATACTTCATAACCTTTATGTTCAAGTTCCATTAGTAGCATGAAAGATCATTGAGCCCAGATTTGTTAAACTGGAAACATTATTCAATTATTGCCTTCAACACGTAGGTCAGGAAAATTATTTTTTTTTTCGTGCCTGGGCATTAACATTATGTAAATACACTGGTGTATGGAAAAAAAAACACCGTTTAAGAACCTTTAGCAGAGTATAGGAGCTAAAAACCCAGTTTAGTTGAAATTATAGTGACTGTTATACAGTGTGTATCCAAAAAAGTAAACACTTAGTAAAAAATTTATTCAAAAATATTCTCATGATTTTGAGATTGATTTTTTATAGGAATATGTTACCTTAGATCTAAGCTATTTGACGACACTGTTGGTTTTGAAAGTATTTCACGCATGAGTGAGCACAACCCACTTTTGTCCAATCAATCGTGTTTTATAGTCAACGTTTAATGCCTCACAGACCGTTTCTGCAGAAGTTCTCAACTGATGTGCCCAAGTATTGATTTCTCAGCATGCTCAGAGAAAACCTAATATCATTTCTGTGACAAGAAAGACAAAATGAAGCAATGATTCAGATACACCCCACTAAAAAAGAAGAAAATGTCATTTTTTCATGGTCAATTCACAGTTCATCTTGCAAACATGACATTTTCTTCTTTTTAGTGGGGTGTATCTGAATCATTGCTTTATTTTTGTCTTTCTTATGACAGAATTGATATAAGCTCTTCTCTGAGCATAAGGATTCAATATTTATGCACATCAGTTGAAATCTTCTGCAGCATCTGTCTGCAGGCATTAAACATTGACCATTAGAATCAGAGCGTCGATCCTGGGGGGGGGGGGGGCAGGGGGCGATCGGCCCCCCAATGAAAAATATTGGAGGGGGCAAACATATTACGATTTCCCCCCCGCGCCCCAAGTAATTTTTGATCAACGTTGAAAAATTCATAGTATGTAATGCAAATATATGTTTTAATGCATTGGAAAGCACTATAAAACCATTAAACATGGCATCAAAATACTATTAAACATACAAAATTGTCAATTTTTCGGCACGCTTTGCGCGCAAAATTCTGTACTACAATTTGGTGCGCAGAGCGCGCCGAAAATTTTGAACATTTTTTCACTTTTACCCCCCCCCCCAATCCGAAACATGGATCGACGCCCCTGATTAGAATGCAATTCTGTGCGCAAATGCATTTTTGGCCGATTGGACAAAAGTGGGCTGTGCTCACTCATGCGTGAAATACTTTCAAAACCAACAGTGTCATAAGATAGCTTAGGGTAAAGGCAACATATTTATATAAAAAATAATCTCAAAATCATGAGAATTTTTTAAAATAATTTTTTACTAAGTGTTTACTTTTTTTTGATACACACTGTATTTTGAATTGAATGAGAGTATGAGACAAAAATTCACGTAGTCTAGTCTTTTACTCAACTTGTCGTCATGTGGAATCGCAAAAGTAAATAATGTTGTGAGGACAACAACTCTTATATGTCTTACAAACCATTTTTACCATCCTGGATATCTACCGGCGTGATGGCTTAGTTAGACGGTCCGCCTCACCTCACGTGCGGAAGGTCGCTGGTTTAAGCACCGGCCGGGTCATACCAAAGACTTTTTAAAAATGGCACCTTCTGCTTTCTATCCAGGCGCTCGGCATT